>JARYGA010008764.1:0-67182 GCA_030545235.1 Helianthus tuberosus | reverse complement strand
GGATAGGTGCTATGTCTTCTTGTTAAAAGTACCAATCCTAAGTGACTGCAGCACTGAACCCTTTAAGGTATGAAAAACATAAAGACAACACAAACCCAACAAAGACAATACAATAAAGATAAGAATAATCCATGGAACAATGCAACAACACAAGTAAAAAAGTGGCATACAACCCAAAACCCAAAAATACAAACCAAATCATCAAGTCATGAAACCAAAGTAATAGACGGAAGCCTTGAAGGCTTCAAGCTACACACATTCAAACAGCCAGAAGGCTTGAAGGCTTGAAGCCAACCAAGCTGCCCTATCAAAACAGACACAAGCACAAAAAACACAACACAAGGAAAATAGTACAAACTTAGTAGCATAATCAAGGAAGCCTTAACCGGCTTCCAAACATCCAGACAAGTTAAAGCAAGCCCTAGTGGCTTGCAAACTTAAGAAATTGTTCAAATGGCCATCAAGGCCAAACCACAACCACAAGACAGGAACCTTAGGGGTTCCTGCAAAACCTAAAATTGTTTTAAGTTAACTTACAAACCATAAATTGTTTTCAAGGGTGCTAAGAAAGCTACGAATCTTTTTCAAGCATCAACAGGAGGCTTGGAAGCCCCGGAACCATCACCTTTAACCTTCTTGGCTTTCTTTGACTTCTTAGCTTTCGAGCCACCCTCACCACCAATTGCTGAACCTTCCAAGCTCGCATCCTTGGAAGCATCAGGTCCTCCTGAAAGGGTATCCCCACTATCTCCTGAATAAGATCGCTTTCTTGAAAGGGAGCCAAGTACTTCAGCACAAACTCTTTCGTTAAGACCATCCGGTTTTAGCTCCTGCAAGACAGAAAGGGGCTTACCAAAGCAAGTAGAAACCTGACTAACATACGGGTAGGTCAGCCTTTCCATCTGCTCAACAGAACCCTTGAAGACCTTAGAAGCTTCAGGCCGGTATAAAGGAGACTTTTCTAAAGGATGACCAGACTCATGAAGCTTGTAACCGGCAATGAGACCTTGATGTTTCCCCAAGTTGAGCAATTTAGTATAAACTTCTACAAGAGCAGAATTAAACTCCTTGGAGTGAAGAAGGTAAGTAACAACTTGCTGGAAAGCTTGCTCAATAAGCCATTGGTTATCACTGGTGACTTGAGCAACCGAAGCCTTCAAACCATATTTTTCCTCATCAAAGGCCTTCTGCTGAATAGCCAAGGCCTCCCTATCAGCTTTTAGTTTCAACCGATCAGCTTCGAAGCCTTTCTTGAGATCGTTTATCTCAATTTCGTGCCTTCTCGTCAACTCACACACCTTCTTTCCCCAAGCTAACTCCTTCTCAGAAAAACTGTCAACCTCTTTCTTCATAGCAGCCATAGAGGCTTTCATCTTCTCTTTCTTCTTGGAAGCTTCCTCATACTCCCGCATACCCTTTGCAAAACGGGTAACACCTTCAGCCAGCAAGGCAGAAAGATTACAGGAGCTCAACATCAATCTCGAAATAAGATGATCAGCTTCCATTTCAGAAATAGCACTTCGAACGGCGGGAGGAGCAAAGTGGGCCAACGCCTCAGCACAAACAACCGGGTCTTTGAAGCTATCTCCAACTTTTACCCCCCAGCTGGGAACATATACCTCTTCAGCCTCTGGACCCTTGAAGCTTTCAACACTTTTAGCAGATGAACCCTGGATGGTAGGAGTGCTACCTTTCTTAACCAACTTCTTCTTCTTGCCAGAAACAACCAACTCTTTTTCTTTACCCTTTGACACATCAACCTCAATAGCCTGCTCTCCTGATACTTCAATATCGTCACTAACATCAATGGCCTCAGAGCCAGATGGTTGATCAGCACCTTTCAAATAACGTTTGGAATGACGAACAGAAACCTTCGAACCCGGAGCCTTTGTAAAACCCTTGACATTGGGGACGTTCACTTAGCCGGAACCCTCAAACCTATAATCGGATCCCCTGACAACAACATCTTCACCCACGGTAGCAGCAACATCATCAAAAGCAACATCGGAAGTATCATCACTCTTGATAAAATCAAGTGCAGACATGACTGCAAAATAAACAAAAATGAAACATGTAAGCAAGTGAAGACAGGAATGATGTGCCCAAAATGCAACATATAAATTACATCAAAAGTGGCATTAAACTAACCCTTTTTAGTACTAATGTTGGAAAAGGTGTGTTTTGTCTTCCTTTTGTATTTTCAGGATTAAAGGAGCTCAAATGAACAAAAGAAGCAAAAAGGCAGCTAAATCTAACATAAATACAAGAAAAGGAATTAACGTGGCATGCCCGACCCCCCGACAGCATCTTCCCAAGCAAAACAAGAGAACAGAAGGCTGAACACGCCCCGTGCTCAATGAGCACGGGGGCGTGCCCAAAGTGTCTGCAGAAAAGACAAAGCTGTAGAAGCTTCTATCACCCACCACGGGGGCGTGCCCAGCGGACACGGGGCCGTGGTCAACTCTAAGATTCGCAGAATCTAGGGAAATCTTGATAGTACAGATACGCTTCTGCACACGAGGTCGTGCCCAACGGACACGGGGGCGTGGTCAACTAATGTAGACAAACTGCAATTAATGAAGAAAGAGAAGATGGGTGGACACAGGGCCGTGCCCAATGGACACGGGGCCGTGTTTGGGCTTCTGTGCAGACTATAAATAGGGGTGCTTGGCTCATTTGCAAACCATCCCTTGGCAAACCACCTCTCTCACACTTCACCCACCCACCACCACCATCACAACCCACATCCACCACCATCATCCATCATCCATCATAGAGTGTGTGAGTAGTCTCGGGATCCAAGATTGATCGTAAGAGTTCTTGACAATCAAAGGCCATGTTTGCCTAAGTCTCTTACATCACTTGGTGAAGACAAGTTTCTAGTGTAATACTTTTTATTTTTAATCTTTTCACACTTTTTATTTGGTTATGTATTGTAACGCCCTCACACGTAATAACTTAAAAATGACTCAGCGGAAAAAGAGCCTTAAAAATTTCTTTCTCTATTAGACACATTTCTTACATGAAGGCTCAAATACGGAATGACAAACGTTAACAAAAAGAAATATACAACATTCACTTTCAATTAACGCTTTAAGGCGTTACATAATTAAAGCTATGTGACCATTCTTTTCCGTACAATCCTTGCTCTCGACTCGATCTATGTCCGCTTCTCTTCGTTTGTGGTAGACGAAATCCATGTAGCACCTGTGGACATCACATACAACTTAACCATTAGCCATTAACAACATCATACAACATTATTCTCAGGTAATTTAATATCAAATATCATTCAACAATATAAACTTTGATTCATTCAACTATCCTCTCGTATTTTCTCATTCCAAGTTCGACTTCGATACATCATGAACCCGATGTTCTTTTACCTGCATTACATTTCAACTTCAAGGCACAACATTAGCAAACATCAATGCCCAAACATAATGAAACCATTCCTTCACATATTTATAACATCTCGCATTCATATATGTATACTAATTCCTACGTGCATTCATAACATCTTACATCCATACATGCATACATTCATAAATCATACATGTACACAAACATATACACCTACATATATACGCACACATTCGTACACGCACACATACACATGTACAAGCTCTTACATACCACTTACATTCCCATATAATTTTACTAACATATCCTAGTCACAAACATCCATATAAATAAGTCTCATACGTACAAACTTACAGTCTCATACGTACAAACTTACGTGCGTGTTCATTTCTATTCATGCTTACCTATGGATTCCGTCACTAACATGTAGGTAGATCTATACACATACATATCTCCAAACTTATTTCTTTCCCACACATACTTTGAGTGAACGTTCTTGCTCATGAGTGGACATTTCAACTGTTGAGTGAACATTCTTGCTGACGAGTGAACGTTCCAACTGTTGAGTGAACATTCTTGCTAACGAGTGAACGTTCCAACTGTTGAGTGAACATTCTTACTGAAACGAACTAGAAAAACAAGATTTGCCAGCTAACTGGCTCTCGCGGGGCGCGACATCTGTTGCGTTGCGCGACGGTGAAACTGAATTGCTGTCGCGTAGCGCGACAACCCTATTTCGACAGAATACTTCCCTTTGCTGCTACATAAAGTGCCCAGCTATGTTTTCAACCAAAACTCAACTTGAAACTTACATAACTTTTGAGCTAAGCGTCCGTTTTGTGTAACTCTTGTTTCTGCGCGTCCGTAACTTAATTACGGATTCGTTCACCATCCTAACTCACATCAAAAGCTGAATTATAAGAAAAAGGCTTAAAGATCCTTCATGCTTTTATTCGACCCATTTGATTCCACCATTTTATTTCCGATGTAACTAGCTACTTTCAGCCCCGACAATCATTCCTACCTTAGTGTTTCCATTTATTAATTAATAATACATGACCTTCTCACATTTATAAGCATTAGATAACTCCCTATACATACTAATAAGTGAGTCAGAATTCACTTACCTTAAGCGTGTGTATTAGAGCTTACTTCCTTCCTCATCTTGCCGCGTTAGCCCTCCGTGCTTGAGTCAATTGATACGATTCCTTTCCTTACATGTCATTACGTTCGTATCAAAGTTAGCATATATGATCATACATAAAAACATTCGTTTCCTTTTATTTACACATTATTTGACTTCCATTAGACACATTTTCGCATACATGAGACACATATCAATAGTTACCTTATTCAAATCTCACGCAACTCGATTACCATCATACATAGCCCCCAAATCATCTAGTACATGACACACTAATTTTCTACTCTAACATTTGTGTTCAAAAGCCCATCCATTACATTCATAGACTGTTGACTTTCAAAAGTCAACGATCTAACTTACATGTATACCTTCAAATTGTTATTCTTAATAAGGTAGACCATAGTAATAACATCGTGTGCATTTCATACTCATGTGGTGACGCACATACCGAACAGTCACCTAGTTATATCCACATATAATCACATACTAAATCCTACATATGCGAATTCTTCATGATCCTACCAATTGACTAACACATTCTAAATTAACCCATTTACATAATTCCACCTTCTTTACTCGCTAGTGAGTGCACATGCTTAATATTTAGTACATGATTATTTACTAGTTATGATCAAACACCTAATCCCACATACGGTGTGCATCACACCCTCAAAGCGTGTAGTACAACTTTCTAATGCAAGTATCTTACCGTATCATCTTATCACACTAATTTCCCACTTGTAATCCATCTAAAACACATTCCTTTTGCAAACCTATTATCTATTACATCATTATCACATTCTACATATAATTATCTATTGCTAGTATACAAATTTCACTTATCATTTTCACCTAAGCATTTTATCGAACACTTGGCGCTCGTACTAGTTTTTAAACATAATGTACAAGTAACCTTCATACTTTTCTTCCTAGTTCTTGTTTTCAATCATCCAAAATACAAATAACAATTCAATTTCATACCATGTTCAATATAACTAACAAGTTGATCACATACAACATAGCATATCAAGAATCAAACAAAGGTTGGACATGGGTGACATACCCATGTCGCCATTTCCATCATCCATGGTGGGTTTCACCTCCGAACACCTAATTGAACAAAATCATGCATAACACATGTTCCGTATGTCGATTCTAGCACATAATAACGCTTAATTTCATACTAATTCATGGATTGATCGAAAACCTACTTCTTACCAAATCACCAAATCAGAATTTACAACTTACCAAGTGGTTTATAGAGCTGAGTGATCGAGAATCCTTGTTCATGCAGTAGATTTGGGCTGAAAACTCCTTTAAATTTGATGGTTTCTTGAGGGTTAGGGTTTTCACCCCTCTTTCCTTCTCCTGATCGAAGTCACGCACACACACACCTTGTGTGTGTGTGTGTGTGTGATATTTTGTTTTAATAATTTAAGTTTCCATTTTGGCACCCTAAGTCCCTCAAGTTTAACATACCATCACAATTGCCACAGACTTCATTCTTTTACTTATTTATTAGACTATTAACTAGGCTTAATAACTTAGTTATTGTACTTCATCTAATTACACAAGGTAACCTACTAACGAATTTAATAATTCGAGTTTTGGGGTGTTACAAATCTACCCCCCTTAAAGAAGGTTTCGTCCCCGAAACCTTGCTCATTTCCACTTAACATTGAATACCTTTTCTTCCCGCCCCATTAACTAGGTCGCGAGTCCTTTCCGGTGACGATCTTTAACCATGAGAACCCGACCCAGAGTTCTTAACAGTCTCGTTTTCATTATTTAATGCTAGTTTCTAGCAAACATAAACATAATTGTACGTTCCATCCCCATCAACCAATACCTACCTTCGTTTTCCGGTTATTATTAACCCATCAACCGGCACGTTTAGGGCACATCCCCTAAAATTTATTTCCTTAGATTTTGGATTCCTACCATTAGGTTGGTCTTTAGTGATCATCATCACACTCTCATCCATTGCAATCCATTACATCGAGTCATTACTTTCAGACTTTCCTCATTACGCTTTCTACATCACATTGACCCATTCGTAACTGATCAACTACACACACTTTACGTTTCCGTCCTTTAACAACTTCTTCTAAAATTTTCAGCTCATCGCAGTATCGTACTTAAACTAGAGTGTGCGCAAGCTTGTAACAGACTAAAGAGTCTAATGTCGTGATTTACAACATAGCAAAACGAAGTTTATATGAACTTACTGATACATTTCACCGTTAGTATTAGATCCAATAAATCTCATTTATACCAGGAGTTTTATTTCTACCTTCTTACTCATACACGCACTGCTTACTACATAAGCCTAAACTAAAACACATTCTTACTCAACTTCTAAAACCCAACCCTTCCTTTTCACAACACATTCTGCGCTACCTTATTTCGTACGGAATTTAAAACATTAGTGCGTTTGACCTGTTCAAAACAGATCAATACGTGACTATTTCTTAATATACCATTTTTTTGTTGTTTGACCCGTTCACGACGGGTCAATACATAACCTTTCTTTCTCAATTCTTTAGCTTATTTGTCAACTTCTGCAGTTTGACTTTTCAAAGTCAAATTTCCACTTCTTTCTTATTATAAATACACACAACGAAGTACATGTTTGTACTTCTCGTCAATTCAAGCATACATACAATTTCATCGCTTCATGTTCCAATGCTTCTTACAAATACTTGTCCTTTTCATTAAAACTTAAGCCTTCTGTCCGGGTCATAACCCATCATTTACTTTGACTCTCAAGGGTTGAGTACTAACGTATTTCATGCATTTAACTTATCCAATGTTTATTTCTCACTACTAAAGCTTCTTGCCACATCAGCCGTTTTCAATGATTTATACTTACTTACTTAATGGATCAAACTGCCCTGTCTTATTCTATTATTACTTACTCTATTATTAACAATTCATCTTCATTCGGCTCTTCAAAAGTCAAACTATGATTACTTTCTTACCTGCATTTTATTACTTGCCTTATTAATTATTATTTTACTCTATTCGACTTTTCGGAAGTCTAAATTGTAAATACATTCTTACATATGCGTATCAATCATTCTATTCTGACACATCCATCTCTAGTTAAGTCATAAGTTCCTATTAAAAGCATAACCCTTTTATACATACCTGACGTAAGTAAAATCCATTGATTCGTTATTCATACCTTACGATGGTCATTTCTTTCCAACTTGTGACATTGCATACCCATACATTATGCTCACCTATAAGTTTAAAATTTGACAATTCAAAACATTAAATATCGGGTTCAAATGGAAATCACCATTTGACCCGTATCACACACTTGTCCTTTCAACCATTTCTCGCATACGTATATTTGCATACATATATATATATACATATATATATGTTTAATACATAACTTGGATAATATCCGTTTTAAAGAAAATCTACTTGTCTAATTCGAACTTACTTACGAATTCGGACTTTTCATTCTTATCATTCGTTCTTACTTGTTTCATTTGTAATAACTTACGGATTCAAACTTTTCGTTCTACTTTTCATTCCTTTCTATGTGTTGAATCCGCCTCGCGGGTTCCAACATATCATTCATATCCTCCATTCTTTCTATGTTTCGAATCCGTCTCGCGGATTCCGACATATCATTCATACTTTCTTTCGTATTTAATACTCTCAATTTCTTGAGAGTCCTACTACTCTTTTCACCTACACGTCCACCTAATACCCAATTCTTCCGGACACACCTGCAACAATTACCACGGTCTCACGAACGTCATATGTTTCTTGCGTACTGGCCAGGTACGCAATCCACATACTAGTTTCGTGTCTTCGAGTAACCATCACCTTATGTCCGAAGAATTAGGTTTTGGCACGTGTAACATTTTCAAAACTTCTTTACCATAACATTATTATCTTTCATTTAAAATTTTCCTTCCCTTGATAGGTTTTGCAATTACATGTACCCACATATTGAGTCTACGTACCTGGGATCATTTTGTCTTATTACATGCCTTGGTGTCGATCCTAGACCGCATTCGCGGATCATCCTCTCCAAACCACTGTTCTTACCTTACACATAACATACTGTTAGTTTTCTTCATATACATACTTAAATATATACTTACATTCGCTTCTACCTTTAGATCTTGATCGAGTCTCGGATTGTACGGGTTCCTGGTCACAAGAGCACACAGGTTTGAGTTCAAGTATTTACCTCTTCATACTTGATTTCTCTCAAACCAGGGCTCTGATACCAAGTCGTAACGCCCTCACACGTAATAACTTAAAAACGACGCAGCGGAAAAAGAGCCTTAAAAATTTCTTTCTCTATTAGACACATTTCTTACATGAAGGCTCAAATACGGAATGACAAACGTTAACTAAAAGAAATATACAACATTCACTTTCAATTAACGTTTTAAGGCGTTACATAATTAAAGCTATGTGACCGTTCTTTTCCGTACAATCCTTGCTCTCGACTCGATCTATGTCCGCTTCTCTTCGTTTATGGTAGAAGAAATCTGTGTAGCACCTATGGACATCACATACAACTTAACCATTAGTCGTTAACAACATCATACAACATTATTCTCAGGTAATTTAATATCAAATATCATTCAACAATATAAACTTTTATTCATTCAACTATCCTCTCGTATTTTCTCATTCCGAGTTCGACTTCGATACGTCATGAACCCGATGTTCTTTTACCTGCATTACATTTCAACTTCAAGGCACACCATTAGCAAACATCAATGCCCAAACATAAGGAAACCATTCCTTCACATATTTATAACATCTCGCATTCATGAGTGAACGTTCCAACTGTTGAGTGAACATTCTTACTTACGAGTGAACGTTCCAACTGTTGAGTGAACATTCTTGCTGACGAGTGAACGTTCCAACTGTTGAGTGAACATTCTTGCTGACGAGTGAACGTTCCAACTGTTGAGTGAACATTCTTGCTGACGAGTGAACGTTCCAACTGTTGAGTGAACATTCTTGCTGACGACTGAACGTTCCAACTGTTGAGTGAACATTCTTGCTGAAACAAACTAGAAAAACAAGATTTTCCAGCAAACTGGCTCTCGCGGGGCGCGACATCTGTCGCATTGCGCGACGGTGAAACTGAATTGCTGTCGCGTAGCGCAACAGCCCTATTTTGACAGAATACTTCCCTTTGTTGCTACATAAAGTGCCCAACTATGTTTTCAACCAAAACTCAACTTGAAACTTACATAACTTTTGAGCTAAGCGTCCGTTTTGTGTAATTCTTGTTTCTGCGCGTCCGTAATTTAATTACGGATTCGTTCACCATCCTAACTCACATCAAAAGCTGAATTATAAGAAAAAGGCTTAAAGATCCTTTATGCCATTATTCGACCCGTTAGATTCTACCATTTTATTTTCGATGTAACTAGCTACTTTCAGCCCCGACAATCATTCCTACCTTAGTGTTTCCATTTATTAATTAATAATACATGACCTTCTCACATTTATAAGCATTAGATAACTCCCTATACATACTAATAAGTGAGTCAGAATTCACTTACCTTAAGCGTGTGTATTAGAGCTTACTTCCTTCCTCATCTTGCCGCGTTAGCCCTCCGTGCTTGAGTCAATTGATACGATTCCTTTCCTTACATGTCATTACGTTCGTATCAAAGTTAGCATATATGATCATACATAAAAACATTCGTTTCCTTTTATTTACACATTATTTGACTTCCATTAGACACATTTTCGCATACATGAGACACATATCAATAGTTACCTTATTCAAATCTCACGCAACTCGATTACCATCATACATAGCACACAAATCATCTAGTACATGACACACTAATTTTCTACTCTAACATTTGTGTTCAAAAGCCCATCCATTACATTCATACACTGTTGACTTTCAAAAGTCAACGATCTAACTTACATGTATACCTTCAAATTGTTATTCTTAATAAGGTAGACCTTAGTTATAACATCGTGTGCATTTCATACTCATGTGGTGACGCACATACCGAACGGTCGCCTAGTGATATCCACATATCATCACATAGTAAATCCTACATATGCGAATTCTTCATGATCCTACCAATTGACCAACACATTCTAAATTAACCCATTTACATAATTCACCTTCTTTACTCGCTAGTGAATTCACATGCTTAATATTTAGTACATGATTATTTACTAGTTATGATCAAACACCTAATCCCACATACGGTGTGCATCACACCCTCAAAGTGTGTAGTACAACTTTCTAATGTAAGTATCTTACCGTATCATCTTATCACACTAATTTCCCACTTGTAATCCATCTAAAACACATTCCTTTTGCAAACCTATTATCTATTACATCATTATCACATTCTACATATAATTATCTATTGCTAGCATACAAATTTCACTTATCATTTTCACCTAAGCATTTTATCGAACACTTGGTGCGCGTACTAGTTTTTAGACATAATGTACAAGTAACCTTCATACTTTTCTTCCTAGTTCTTGTTTTCAATCATCCAAAATACAAATAACAATTCAATTTCATACAATGTTCAATATAACTAACAAGTTGGTCACATACAACATAGCATATCAATAATCAAACAAAGGTTGGACATGGGTGACATACCCATGTCGCCATTTCCATCATCCATGGTGGGTTTCACCTCCAAACACCTAATTGAACAAAATCATGCATAACACATGTTCCGTATGACGATTCTAGCACATAATAACGCTTAATTTCTTACTAATTTGTGGATTGATCGAAAACCCACTTCTTACCAAATCACCAAATCCGAATTTACAACTTACCAATTGGTTTATAGAGCTGAGTGATCGAGAATCCTTGTTCATGCAGTAGATTTGGGCTGAAAACTCCTTTAAATTTGATGGTTTCTTGAGGGTTAGGGTTTTCACCCCTCTTTCCTTCTCCTGATCGAAGTCACGCACACACACACCTTGTGTGTGTGTGTGTGTGTGATATTTTGTTTTAATAATTTAAGTTTCCATTTTGGCACCCTAAGTCCCTCAAGTTTAACATACCATCACAATTGCCACAAACTTCATTCTTTTACTTATTTATTAGACAATTAACTAGGCTTAATAACTTAGTTATTGTACTTCATCTAATTACAGAAGGTAACCTACTAACGAATTTAATAATTCGAGTTTTGGGGTGTTACATGTATTAATGACTTTAATAACTAGTTTCTTATGTTGAAGGTGAGTCTTCCTTATTGTTTGTCCGTGGTGTCTTGGCATTATTTTACTGTCTATATAAAATAAAAGATTTTCATCATTCATATCTCCACTGTCTATATGGAGATATGTTGGCTACCTGGTCGGGGGTTAAGGGAACGGTTTGGTAAGAGTCTTGCCTTGTTCAGTGTATAGATCCTACCACAATATGCATTAATAACTTAATTAATTATCTTTCAATAATCCAACCCTTTAGGATTGTATCCTTGCTGACTCAAACTACTGGGTTGAGGGTAACGTCACCTTCAGAAGAGGGGCCTACTACAATAACTAAGATAATCTCTTAAAAAGTGCAAAAGTGCGGAAATAATCAAAGGTTACACAAAACACGAGTCGGATCCAAGTGATTCATCTTGTCTATCTGTTTTTTATTTTATTTTATTTTTCAGCATTTTAGTTAGTTTTATTTTTCTAGTTTAAAACCTTTTTTTCTAAACTTTTGATTTGATTAGACGTTGAGGATAAACCGGTACTAAAAGCACTTGTGTCCTTGGACGACCTCGGTATCTTACCAACACTATACTATGCTCACGATGGGTGCACTTGCCCATATGTGTGTTTAGTGTTAGTAAATATCGTGTTTTATAAATTTAAAACTTGGCTAAAAAGTGTTAAAGGGTTTAAAATATACATTAAAAAACTATAACACCACACGTACATCAAGTTTTTGGCGCCGTTGCCGGGGACACAAGGATTTTAAGAAAGCTAAAAATCGGCGGCCTAATTAGTTTTTCAAAACCTTTTTAAAACGCGCACATTTTTCTGCATTTTAGTTAGTTTTTGCATTTACAGTAGCCTGAACACGGGGCCGTGCTCACTGAACACGCCCCGTGCTCAACGAAACCAGTAACTTTAATTCAAACGCCCAGATACAGAAACTGAACACGGGGCCGTGCTTACTGAACACGGGGCCGTGCTCACTTAACACGGAGCCGTGTCCAGCCTCTGTTTCCGTTTTTATTTTTCTTCCCTGGTCTCGAGACTTTGTTGTGGTCTGCTGAGTGATTCTCATGGATCAATACTAAGGAGGTTACAACTACACCTATGAGGAGGATGATTATAGGGAAGACTATTGCACCATTTATGGTGACCCGCACTCGGTTCAATATTGTGACTTATTTCAACCATCCACTTCATACACCTACTATGAGGAGCCCAGGTACGAGCCATCAACTTCATACACATCCTATGAAGACCCAAGGTATGAACCTCCTCCCTCATACTCATATTTTGAAGAACCAAGGTATGAGCCTTCATACTCATACTTTGGGGAACCACAATATGAGCCACCACCTTCATATGCTTATTATGAGGAACAATGGCGTGAACAACCCACCTCATATGAGTATTATGAAGAACAAAATTACGACCCTTATCCATCATATACTTACAATGAAGGACAATGGTGTGAACCATCTACTTCCTATGAGTATTATGAGGAACAAAGGATTGAACAACCGGATTCGAGCTTTGAGGATCCCGATCCTTACTCTATCACCGACATAGCCGATAGGATAATAGAAAAAATTAAAACTATCGAACGTTGCATATTAGAATCTCGTGCAAGGGAAGAGGAATCCCGCGCAAGAGAAGAATTAAATAAAAAAGATAGTTGAAAATGTAAAAATGGAAGAACAAATAAGTGAAAAACCGACACATGAGTTAAACAACGAAAAGGGTGAGTTCGGTAACGTTAAAATTCAAGAAGAGTCTAATTTTGAAGAAATTAATCTCTTGTCACCTTCTTTCGAAAATCATTGTTTAGTTTCCACTCAAGCTAAGTTTTTAAAAGAGCTAAACACTAACACTAAAATTGACGAAACAGTAAGCATTAAGTTAACAAATGATCAAACTTCGCTAATAAAAGAAGACCCATTTGAAATTAACATTACACCGGTTCCATTTTTTTTTTCAAAATTCCTTTTTTAGTAATATCACAATTGATAAAGATCTTTGCGTTAATATAATGCCTAACTACATTTTCGAAAAATTAAGTATTAGTGATTTTTCTCCACTTCAAATACCCATTTTTCTATCCAATCGGAAAGTAATAAAATCAATCGGTGTAGTTGAGGATGTCTTGGTCCAAACAAATCAAATGGTAATCCCAACCGACTTTGTCATCCTTGATGACGCTCCTCTAGTGTTGGGACGACCTTTTGTAAAAACCCACGAAGCTTTGAAAAACCGGAAGTACAACAATCTATTTATTCAATTAGGGGCATTTAAAAGAAGTGTCGATCTTGAGCGTTCAATGAAATATCCGTTCGGCAATGACGACCCCCTAAATGAAGACGAGCCAGAACCACCCAATAAGGTGGGTCTAGCCAAGGACCCTTATAAACGTGGCGCACCACGGAGGCATTCCGCGGAACTATCCTTAGTTTTAGATTAGTTTAACTTTTATGTTTTCTAGTTTAGTTTTAATTTTCAGGAATAAAGCACACTCGAAATGGTGGAGGTTACTAAGGGAAACTTGAACCAACACCCCATGCATAAAAACAGAGCCTGCCGACATTTTTTCTTCATTACAGCAACATCGGCACGGGCCGTGTCCAGCCAACACGGCCCCGTGCTGAACAGTCTGCAGAAAATGCCCAGTTCAGGTAACTAGACACGGGGCCGTGCTCACTGAACACGCCCCCGTGCCCAGCCTTCTGTTTAAATTTGATACTGGCAGTCTGACCACGGGGTCGTGCTCAGCCAACACACCCCATGTTCAGCTACCCAGTAACATAAAATCTTGTTTTTAACCCTTTGTACACATTCAATCAACCTAAAAACTTATTTTTGGGACACAATGAGGACAATGTGTAATTTAAGTGGGGGGGGGGGGATGCTAAAACCTTGAATTTTTCAAGTCCTAAATATAAGCCTTACACAAAACTCTATTGGAACCGCTAAACACCCCGGATTTTTTCAAAAAAAAAATTAATTTTTTTACTTGTCTTAGTTTAGTTTGGGAATAACAAGTTCTAAAAAGGTTATACTTTTACAAATTTACAACCGATAGCGTCGTGATAAAAAGAACCAACATAAGAAAATTATGAAACGACATGACAAATCTAGTTAAAATTTGATTATATATACTTGATCATATAAAAACCCATTCCCACAAAAAGTGAGTTTTGAGCCTTTATTGAGCATACAAACACACATCTTTAAACTAAATGCTCATTTTTCGTTTCTTGTGTGAATAGCCGCTTGGTTCTTACGACTCTAGAACTTGCCACGACGATACATTCCCGGTCCTTACCAACTTAAACCCGAGTAAGTAAATGATGGAGGCATTAGGACTAACCCTTTTTATTTCTACACCATTATTTTTCTTTTTTTTTTACCAGCTACCCAAAATCCCCCTAGTTAACCCCTTTGAGCCTAAACCTTTTCATTTCTTAACCCAAAACAAACACCCTTTTACCCACCAAAACCCTTTTTCATTTTAAACCCTTTATTTTAGTAACAAAGCTCAGTTTTTCTTATGACTTCTTCAAAAAAAAAAAAAAATTGATGAAGCCAAAAGAAATAAACAAACAAGTTTATCAAAAAGAAATTTGTTTGAAGAATTGCTTCACCAAAATAAAAAGTTACAAAAAAATAAAAAGTCTTATGAAAACCGATGCTTTTTACGCCTTTCGCCCTTTTCTACTAACCACTAACCCAACCACCTACCTTTAACCCAAGCCTAACCCTTCCCCCAAAGTGCTCTTGATATTTACAAAGGTATATAGTTAAAATGGATGAGGATTGATTGCTTGGCAAGCTTATGGTAGAAGTAAGTTCTATGCCGCTCTCGAGTGTTTCACAAAAATACATTTTCGGCCGAGTGTTGAGTGATCCCCCGTGAGGTATGTGAACTTGTATATAAATGGAATTTTAAAAACAAGGCATGTTATGCCCTAATAAGTAATTTATCTTATGCAACGTTTTAAATAAATCATGACAAATAGGATTATAAATAATTAAAAATAAAACTTAATAAAGAATCATGGAAAAACCGACACTCTATGACAACCCCAAAAACCTTCTCTTCTACCCATTCCATTTGGGAGTGTAAAGCCACATTATAAAGAGTTTTGCTTGAGGACAAGCAAAGATTCAAGTGTGGGGTATTTGAAGTGCGCAAAATGCAACATATAAATTACATCAAAAGTGGCATTAAACTAACCCTTTTTTAGTACTAATGTTGGAAAAAGTGTGTCTTTGTCTTCCTTTTGTATTTTCAGGATTAAATGAGCCCAAATGAACAAAAGAAGAAAAAAGGCAGCTAAATCTAACATAAATACAAGAAAAGGAATTAACGTGGCATGCCCGACCCCCCGACAGCATCTTCCCAAGCAAAACAAGAGAACTGAAGGCTGAACACGCCCCGTGCTCAATGAGCACGGGGGCGTGCCCAAGTGTCTACAGAAAAGACAAAGCTTTAGAAGCTTCTATCACCCACCACGGGGGCGTGCCCAGCGGACACAGGGCCGTGGTCAACTCTAAGATTCGTAGAATCTAGGGAAATCATGATAGTACAGATACGCTTCTGCACACAGGGTCGTACCCAGCGGACACGGGGGCGTGGTCAACTAATGCAGACAAACTGCAATTAATGAAGAAAGAGAAGATAGGTGGACACGGGGCCGTGTCCGGGCTTCTGTGCAGACTATAAATAGGGGTGCTTGGCTCATTTGCAAACCATCCCTTGGCAAACCACCTCTCTCACACTTCACCCACCCACCACCACCATCACAACCCACATCCACCACCATCATCCATCATCCATCATAGAGTGTGTGAGTAGTCTCGGGATCCAAGATTGATCGTAAGAGTTCTTGACAATCAAAGGCCATGTTTGCCTAAGTCTCTTACATCACTTGGTGAAGACAAGTGTCTAGTGTAATACTTTTTATTTTTAATCTTTTCGCACTTTTTATTTGGTTATGTATTAATGACTTTAATAACTAGTTTCTTATGTTGAAGGTGAGTCTTCCTTATCGTTTGTCCATGGTGTCTTGGCATTATTTTACTGTCTATACAAAATAAAAGATTTTCATCATTCATATCTCCACGGTCTATATGGAGATATCTTGGCTTCCTGGTCGGGGGTTAAGGGAACGGTTTGGTAAGAGTCTTGCCTTGTTCAGTGTATAGATCCCGCAAGGACCTGGGTCAACTTTAGTAGGACCTCCTTCAATACCCACTGGTATTGGATGGCGGGGGTCCGAACTCCTTCATCCCCTCATATGTAAACTACTATTAAAACTTTAACCCGACTACTTAGGACTGTATCCCTGCTGACTCAAACTACTTAGCCGAGGGTAACGTCACCTCCAGAAGAGGTGCCTACCACAATATGCATTAATAACTTAATTAATTATCTTTCAATAATCCAACCCTTTAGGATTGTATCCTTGCTGACTCAAACTACTGGGTTGAGGGTAACGTCACCTTCAGAAGAGGGGCCTACTACAATAACTAAGATAATCTCTTAAAAAGTGCAAAAGTGCGGAAATAATCAAAGGTTACACTAAACACGAGTCGGATCATAGTGATTCATATTGTCTATATGTTTTTTATTTTATTTTATTTTTCAGCATTTTAGTTAGTTTTATTTTTCTAGTTTAAAACCTTTTTCTAAACTTTTGATTTGATTAGACGTTGAGGATAAACCGGTACTAAAAGCTCTTGTGTCCTTGGACGACCTCGGTATCTTACCAACACTATACTACGCTCACGATGGGTGCACTTGCCCATATGTGTGTTTAGTGTTAGTAAATATCGTGTTTTATAAATTTAAAACTTGGCTAAAAAGTGTTAAAGGGCTTAAAATATACATTAAAAAACTATAACACCACACGCACATCAGGAACATAACAGCACAACAAGAATAAATGCATACCCTGCCCATCTCTCAAAAGCACCGGGTCTCGATCACGTTTTTCCCACAACTTACTAAGACCCAATAACACCAATAAATGCTCGGGAAAGGGATGAAGCCTTGAAGGGCATTCCCTAAGAGTTTCTAGAAAACGAGCATTTATATCAGAGACAGAAGGCTCAGGCTCATTCAAAACAGCATCCGGGTGCCTCCAAACAAGTTTGAAAGGAACAATTTCCTCGGATACCTAGAAAAAATCGGTCCTTCCAGACACCAAAGGTAGAAACCATAGATGAAATCAAGCAAGTGTCAACTTGAGAAGTCTCGAAGGTAAACCAGTCACCATTCTTAGCCAGTCGGAAAAAACGACTAGACGATAAAAGAGTTGGGTCATACCCGGAAGCCCGGCACAAAACCTCAAAGTGTAAAACCCTAGCCAAGCCATGAGGGTGAATCTGACCGAAAGGTATGCGATAATACTCCAGGATATTCAAAACAAAGTACGAAAATGGGTGACGAAGGTTAGAAAACTCGAAATGGTGACAGTAGAGGGCAAGGGAACCAGGGGGACATCTATCGATTGAAACATCACAAGCCGGTGCAACCGGTTTAAATTTCTTCCCAATCCCCCATTCCAAACAAAACAAATCGACCTCCTCTTGAGTCAATCAAGAAAATGATTTCGCTAAATCCTTACGAGCAACCATGATATAAGAAAATAAGAAGAAAGTAAGCAATCGGAATTAACCTGATTCGAAAAAGGGGAAAACTTTAGAGAAAGAAAGCAAATGATGTTCTTCTGTGTAAGTTAATGTAAATTAATTAATAAAAAATAATATAATCAAATGGAGGAATTAAAACCGCCGCCTGACATAAAAGAAAACTGCCACAAGTCATATCAACTGTCTTGTCAAAATTCAAAAATCAAAAAGCTCAACCGTTTTCAACCCTTCAAGCTTCGAAGCCTCGAAGCCTTTAAGCAATACAAATCCATGTGTAAAAGTCAGAAGTCTTTGAGCTCATTTCCCCAAAAACCTCTGACTTGGGGGGCTGATGACGGGGGTAGCCCAAGAACAAATAAAGTGACTTAAATACATGAATGCTCAAAAGGTTAAAGGGTTCAAGGGTTGAAAACCCAGGAGCCAAGATAAAGCAACACGTGAACAGTAAATGGTCACATCTCTGATTGCCTCACCAACTTTCCCAGCCGCAAAAGTAAGACAAGTCCACCGAATACAGTCTTTTATCAGCAGGTCAAAAGGCTTCAACCCCTAAAAGGGGAAGTCCCCCACTGCAAGCATATTCACTAGTCAATGGTTTCCTCTTTGAGCGATAACCTTTCCTATAAATGTGACACTTCATTTAGTGCTCAGGACATTCTAGATCAGCTCTGATTCTACACGAATCTCTGGTCATTGCTCTTGAGCACTTGTTCTATGCAAGTCACTCTCCATCACATTCAACACACACATTCTTATTGCTCCCACATCCGAGACTGAGCACATTTCAGTGGAGGATCCCGAGCAAACAACAAAATCAAACTAGTGAATCTCTCTCCACGTCTTGCAAACGTGGGGGGACCCCACGACCTGCGTTAGGCAAAACTAAACCCTTCAACCCTTTTGCCTAACCAGCCTCGCTACTAACACTGGTCTATTATTTGTTGCATCAACATAATCTATATAAAATTTTTGGTTGTACCATTAGATCACATTTTGATTTTTTCTGTTCTTTTTTTCTCATAACTTACAAGCAAAATATGAAAAGGTAGAATTCGTTTCTTGTGTTTTAACTTACTCAGTTAAGTTAGTGTTGAATTTGTATTTAGTAATATTATAATTATAGTTTATACTTTAATTTCAGTGGATGTAACACTTAGAATTGTGTTATAAATATATTATATTTTGTGCTTATCAACTTATTAAACAGATTGACTTGCTAAGACTTTCTTTAACTATAAACAACACATCTCATTTACTGAAATATCATATCTTTTCTCTCTATAACTCTTTTATATTGATTCGCTACTAGACTAATTTTACAACAAACTGATCGTTTTTATATGTAACCATTTTAACCTTTTATTTAAGTTTTTATTAAAAACTAGGTTATATAGTTGCGTACTATATGCGATTGGGTATCAAAAATGATGTAATAAAAAATATTTATAATAAATAATTACATATTCCATTACATGTAATAATGAAAATTACAAATTAATGTTACATTTATAATTTAAAAATCTATTAATACAATACAAATTTCAAATTTCTAAAAAGTTCTTTGTAGACAATATTGGATGCCCTACTCATAAGATTACCAACTTTAGCAACAATTAACAGTTAAGGTTCATCTCTATTTTTTACTCTAGAAAGAGTCACGTACAAACCATGTGAAAACACTGGTAGTTATGAAAACACACTAACTTTGGATAGCGATTATCCTTGAATTTTATTTATCATCATCGTGAAACATACAACGAGAGAAAATTGTCTTCTTTTTAAGATGAACTTTTGTATATCATTTTTTCTTAAGTTATACTTTGTTATACTGTCTAAACATATTATTAAATGTAATAGTAAATTTGTTATTTAAGGAGAATTATATTGAAAGATTTTAAATCATATAATTAAATTAAAGATAATAATGGAAACGAGTTTGGATATAATTTAGGTATGATTTTGAATTTCAAATTATATCAACTACCATAAAATAAAATACGATGTTGAATATATGACTTACTAAAAATTTTAGTATTTTCTATTATAAATCAGGAAAGTATATCTAAATTTATGATAAGTGATATCCATATATTAATTATTAATATATATATATATATATATATATAGAAAGAGAGAGAGAGTAAGAGAGGCCAGTTAACGTACAATATTGCTTATCGTACGTTGTGTATGCGATAACCACAACCACACGATTAGATACAATGTGCTCTTTAATTAGACGCGGTGGTACGGTCATAATAAGCAAACATTCTGATAGAAATTTAAGAGAAAAGGACATAATTGTCAATTTCACTATCTCATTTATCATACGAGATTCGAAAACTGTTATAGAAAAAATAATCACGCATGTTGTATAAATCTAGTAATAATGTGTTTTGTTAATCACGCATGTTATAATTATGTAATGAAGCATGTTAAAATTATGTAATTAAGCATGCTATATAAATCTAGTAATAATGTGTTTTGCTAAGGTTGATCATCTTTTTCTTCAATACTTACACAAAAAGTATTGATCAGTTTGCTAACAATTTCCCCCTAAGTATTGTAAGAAAAATAAATTACCTTATAACAAGTGAACATAATTCACAATGGAATCAAAGTTGCAAAGTACAAAATCGTTGTTCAAAAACAGATTACAAAAGGAAATAACATGAAATTCAATTGTTTTTAAAACAGTTTGGCAGGTTTGTGGAGATCATCTTTCTTCAGATTCTTCTTGTAGTGGATGAATTTGTGGTAGACATCATACATTTCTTTGTACCTGCCTCTAGCTCTTATCCATTCATTAATGATTTCTTCAATCTCCTTTCTCAGCAACTCTTTATCTTTCCCCTTAGTTTGAAGTTGTTTATGCTTCTTGTTCATACATTCCTTGATGTATTTCAGTGTCCGATTAGAGTACTTGCAGATATCAACTATTCTGAAAAGAGCTTTGTTGCCTTCAATATCTCTGAACACAACAGAGAGTCCTGCTTGTTCAGTGATTACTCCAGTTCTGGCTTCCATTTCCAGCTCTTTGGGGATAGATGTATCTGGTGGAGGAATATGGACCTTTTTCTGATGAACAGAATCATAATTGATGCACAAGTCAAAATCAGAAAGAGCTATCCTTTCAAACAGCTTGACTCATGCTTTTGAAATGCTGTTGAGTGCTCTTCTGACAACTTTGTTGTTTCCTTTATCTTCATCATAAATCTTCAGAAAAAGAATATCCATTGGATGTAGCTTATCTGCTAGATCTCCATCAGTTAACTTTACTTCAGTGCCATCTTTCCTTAGGAGGGTGTATTTATTCTGTTCATAATGTCCTCCTGTAGGATCATTTTCGGACCTGTTTGAGTCTATCAGAAGAATTCCTATCCAAATCAAGAGGCGAAAACTAATGATTTGGTGCGATTTCAGTGAGATTCACTTTTAACTGTTGTTGTATTGATAACTGATGCGATTACACGTTCAGACAACACTTCGGCAGCACTTCGTGGCTTACCGGAAGACAATCACCTAAAACTCTCTCTAGATCCGCTTGAAATGTCCCTATATATAGTCCAACAGGATTCGCTTATACGGTCATATCCGTATAAGCGAACCTACATCATGACAAATAAGCGGACCTATGACCATGACATATAAGCGGACCTATGTTCTTGACACAAAAGCGAACCTAGCTATATGACACACAAGCGAAACTTATACAAACTCATGTTTCTAGGATTTCGTGCCATATCTAATCTATACAACACTAAGACTCGATGTAAGACGTAGTCGACAGACGTAGTGCATCAACAAACTCCCCCTCAGATGTTGACGGAGTCTTCGAGTCTTCGATTGTCAACCTACAGTCTTTATCAGTCTTCAATCTTCCTCTGAAGTATTTGTCATTTCAAGAATCCTCATTCTCTATCTTTATCTTCAACAAACTCCTCTCTCTCAAATGTTGAATATCATGGTGTCTTCAGACTCCCCCTCTCAATCTGCTGGGATCGTAGTCTGGAATTCACAAGATCATAACCTGGCTTTCATCCTGCTCTGGATCGAAACCCGGTCAACCTGCAAAAACTCTACCCAAAAATAAATTTTCTGATAACCATTTGTGGATTAGATTTTCAAATCTAATTTACCACTTGCAGGAATAACGTTTTTATTGCAAAAACTTTTCTCATTTCATTTCAACAATCTTCAAACACTTTTACCCAAACCATTTGTTCATCATGTTTAGCACTCGTAATTTTGAAAATCAGCTCTCCAATATCAGTTGTCGAAAATCTTTTTGGATTTTTCAAAATTTATGCTAAAACACACTAAAATCTTTTTGGACTGAAAGAAAATAACTGTCAACACTTGTAGAATCAAGTAAATACATAAATGAAATGCAATAAAGAAATATTTACAGACAATATTTTTGTGAGTTCGTGCAAGAGGATCATATCAGTTTTTGAGACACATCACCAACACCGTTAAGCTTCATTTCATTTTAAGTTTTAAACGATTCACTTAGATTGTCAGTATGTTTGTCCACTTAAATTTTCACACAAAGTTCAACTGATCCGAGATATGACATTAATGTTTTAAGTACTTAAACTCAATCGCATGTCCCACCTCAGAATATACTCCCGTATCCAGATCCCAATATTCAGTCTTACAGGTAATTATGACATCAATGATATCTGTACATAAATTAGGTAATGCGAGGGCCGAGGGATCTCAGGTCGATACTTCCGTATACGCAGAGAGATATCAGCTTCGACTTTACGGTATGTCCCCTTTAGTGGATCTTTTAGCTACAACAGCAGCGACTATCAATTTTATTGTTTCATCAGCATGCTGAGGGTTTATGCTATGTTTCAAGCATTTGCGGAAAGTATTATCCAAGGACTAGGTCAGAACCATCGTTCAGCAGAAGTCCCGGAATAATACCCCAGACATCATTGAGTATAAAGACCTAGTATCTCAGAAAGAGGGACCTTTCAAACAAGATTTCGGGGGTTACCCATATATCCGAGAGATGTTACCCACGATATAAGCAAGTTTGAAATTTAGGTTTATATCTCGTCACAATCTACTAAATGTGTAAAAACCTACTGGCACATCATCAGTGAGACCGTTTATCACTTTTTTATCTTACCAAATCTTTAGCATGTTGTGACAGTCCACTGATGTACTATCATTTTCTCTTTTATGCAACAAAAACTCATTTTTCATTTTATCATGTTTTTGGCTTTTTCAAATTTTCTAATGTTTTTGGATTTTCTAAAATTTCTTACTCCCCCTAAAATTCAAACACATTTTAGGAAATTTGAAAACAAACTGTACAAAAAACGTGACAACTGATATCAAATTGCTTCAAATCGCCATTCACTTGGCATAAACAATCAGAACTCCCCCTCACAACAAACTATTTTCTCATTATGATCTCAAAACACTTAAGTTTGTTTTAATCAAAATGATTTTTCCGGAAAATTAGTTTTGTTGATTGATTTTAACCATTTGTAGGTTAGGGGATAAACTCATCATTTTGTTTCTCAATCACTTGTAGAAAATCAGATACAATTTAATGCCCCTGATTTACCACTTGTAAGATCAATCCAATTCAAATTCTGAACCACTTGTAAAAATCACAATCATACAACTCAAACCTGCTTTTTAACCAATTTACCATCTGTTGGTTGAATTCTCAAAGTGCCGATTCCTACTCCTCGCTTACAAACTTGGGAGTTTCGGCAAGTCCTGCAAAACTTCTCAAAAACACATTATACAAACATGATAAAAAATGATGTCGATTCATGATCCACGATTACCAACTTGGGATCTCCGGCAATTCCTGCAGTATAAATTTTCAAAAATTTTCAATTTTCAAACAAACAACATAAGAATGATGCCGATTCATGCTCCGCGATTACCAACTTGGGAGCTCCGGCAAGTCAGGTTTTTAATGTTTGAAAAATATGTCCACCCAAGCCTGACCTTCCTTGGGTGTAACAACCTCTTCTTCATTTCTTCTTTCAGCGAACCTGTGAACTCCTCTTTTGGCAGCGTAAAATTCTTTAACACCTTTGGCCTTACCATTGATCATTTTGCCAAAAATATGTTTCACAGTTCCGTTGAAAGCCTTATCAACATCAAATCTTTTCTTGTCAGAATAAAATTGATTTGAAATTTCAACTTTCCCAACTTTCTTTTTAAAATTTTCAGCCCGCAGAGGTGGAAAATTCACATCATCCACTTTTGGAACTGATTTCTCAACTTTTTCTTTAACAACTTTTGGCTCCTCTGATTTTGTGGAATCAGATTCATCACCAGAACTGTTCCCTGAACCCTTAACAACCCATTTTTGATTTTTCATATTTTCTTTTCTTTTAACCACATTCTTTGAACATTCACCAATCTCAAAGGTTGAATTTTCAAAGCCTGTAAATGTTTTGGTTGTAAGTTCAGTTTTCTCGACAACTTTCTCTTTCAATTTACCAAAGACTTCCTGTTTTGGTTTGAATGTCTTTGGACAATTCCTAGCAACATGACCAGCAATCTTGCACTGAAAACAGGTTCTTGTCTCTGTAGTCTTCTGAATAACACTTTTCTTCATCTCATCTTGCTTCTTTGCAAGGAATTCTTGATTTGTCTGCTTTCTGAATGCTTGTTCTTTCTCAGCATCTAAAGATTTTCCTGAAACAAACACAGTTTTTGGTTTAGAAAAATTTTCATTTTTATAATTTTTCGGTTGATTAAATCCTAATCCTTTCTTTTTGAAATTACAATTATGGTTTGATTTCTTTTGGAAACTATAACCACAATTGTAACCCATTTTCTTGTTAATTCTTTGTTGATCTCTTGAAGTGTATTGCTTAGGTTTTCCAGAAAGATTTAAATCTTTTATTTCAGAAATATTAATTTCTGTGATTTTGAAAACCTTTTGAATCATTTCAAATCTGACACTTCTTATTGGAAAAATCTCATCAGAATATAATTTGTCAGAATCTTTCAAAGTATATGCCAATTTGAATGATTCATCATTCAAATTAGATTTTGATATAAAAAATTCTTTATCATAAACCCGTTTGTCCTTTTTTACTGTTGACTTTGACGCACCAGACTCAGATTTTGACTTGGATTTAGACTCCGGTTTTGACTCCTCACAGTCATCTTTATCTAACACCTGATCGACCACACTTTTTATCAACTTTGACTCATGATCAGTGTCGGACGACGTGTACGTGACATCAATATTTTCTGGCAAGTTATCCGACGGCCCAGACTCCCATTGTAAGTTTATTGCCTTATCGACTCTTTCGGAATTTGGATTTCGAGGTAAAAATCCATTTTCGACCGGGGGCGGACATTTGTTGTATACCACACTTGGTTTCTTACCAGAAATCTTCATTTTATCTTCATCTTTTGTCACAAATTTCTTTTCTTCGGAAGTCTTCACATCTTCAAACGTCTTCAAATTCTCCACAACTGGATAAATCCTGCCAACAACAAAAGTAGAACATGAGTAACTTTCTAATAACTTGTTAACTCTCTCAGTTTCTATCTTTTGTGTTTCTAACTTCAACTCTAGATCAGCACATTTCTTTATGTGAAAGTTGACATCATCCAGCTGTCTTAGGTATGCTATCTTCAGTGTATTCATTGCCACAACTTGTTCACCGTTTGAATCAGTATACTTGTTGATTTCTCTGTTCATTGTATCATAGGATTCTTTTAATCTGTTTATATTGTGCAACAACTCATTGTTCTGCTTGATTAAAGAATCACAATTCATGCACTTTTCAGGAACTTTAACAGGTTCAGCATCAACTTTGACTTCAAATTCAGGAACCTCTTTGACTTTTCTGTTTGATTGTAAAAATTCAGCTCTTCTCTTTTTCTCAGCTTTTGCCTCAGCTTTTAATCTCTCTTCCTCTTCTTCAAGCTTTCTCCATCTTGCTTCAGCGGCTTCCATTACTTTTCTGCACTTTTCGGCACATTTCAAATCGTAGGCATTTGCAATGAAAGTTTTAGCATCTTTTGAAGTGTCTTGATCTGGGCAAAAATCGTTCCAACTGAAACCTTCAGCAAGTTTTTCATCATCTTGTTCTGCCAAACACACTTTGCTGTTTGTTGAAACATATTTATCCCAGCTAAAATTATCATACTTGCCCTGATTGCCTACACATGCTCTTTTTGAACCTTCAATTATATCTCTTCCATGAGCAGTTTGTGCCTGATGTGATGTTGGTGGTGTAATTTGATGATAAATCGCCTTTTTGTGATAATCGTTGTTTCCAAAAGGATTCTGGGCTCCAGTAGCTTCACGATTTTTGCACTCTCTCTTGAAATGTCCCTTTTCCCTGCAACGAAAACATGTAACTTTAGATTTATCAAAGCCTAAATTTGAAACATTTGCATCAAGGAAATCATTTCTTCCCGTAATTTGTTTAAACTTCTCAGCTCTTCTCATTACACTTGCCATGCACCATTTAATATCCATTAATTCCATTTCCTCAGCATCGATTTGATCGTAATCCTCTTTCGTGAGCATTGGATTACCGATCTTTCCGGCCACAAAACTACTATAAGACTCTAACACCATTCCCAACAAAGACATTTGATTTTTGGCAACTTCTTCAGAATAATCTTGATCACTTTCAAGATTTAATACAATATTGCATTGAAGTTTTCTTCCATTCTTTGTTGCAGAAATGTTTGGATCGAATGATGAAAATCTAGTGCTACTTGATTCCTGGGATGATTTCTTTTCTGAAGAATCTTTTGCACTGTAAGCAGTTTTGACTTTTGGAGAAAAATTTGACTTTTTGTTGACACCACCTTTGTAATACAAGCTGATATCTTGTTCTCCATCGTAGTTCTTCATCCTGGCAATCTTCCTCTGCTCCATCTCTTGAGCTTCCAAATGTTTGATGAAGTCTCCCAGTGTCATGTTTTTATAATCTTTTCTGTTGGATCTCAGCATCATCAGAAATGTTCCCCAATTTTCATGAGGTAGTGCATCTGCAAGTTTTTTAATCAATTCATCAGTATCCTTTTTAATACCAAGTTTTGTCATATTTCTCACCAAGTTACAATATCTATCAATTATTTGCTTGGTGTTTTCAGATTTCAAACCACGGAATAAATCGAATTCTTTCTTCATGAGAGACATTTTGTTTTTGAGCATATCATCACTTCCAACAAATTTTGCTTCCAATTCTGTCCAGATTGAATAAGCAGTTCCATCATGTTGAAGCAATATCAAAATGTCTTCTTTTATCGCTTGCTGAAGCAGACTCACCATCAATTTCTCATCTCGATAATTCTTTTTATCTTCCGTACTTATTTCTCGAATTGTTTGCTGCACACCATTTGTTGTGGGTTTAACATAAGGTTCCTCAGTGTGTTCCCACGCATCCAAATGATAAGCTTCAACCCAATTCCCAAACCGTTCGGACCATGCATTGTAATCATCAATATCCATGAGTTTGGGTGGTTTCTGAGACGTCCCGGTTTCATTTTCATGCAAAGCACTTTGCGTGATTGTAATCGGACTAGCAAAGGCGTTATAGAATTCAGTGTCCATTGTTCAAGGTTCAAATTTCACAAATTTTCAATCTTAGGTAAACTTGTTCACAAAAGCGAAACCTCAACTGTCACTAAAAGCGGAATCACTGAAGTCACTATGAGCGGAACCTTCAATGTATCAAAAGAGCGGAACCACAAAGTGTACTAAAAGCGAAACTTTCTTGTTCAGAAAAACGGAACCTCAAGTGTTCACACAAGCGAACCTCCAATGTCACAATAAGCGGACCCTTTGAAGTGGAACTATCAGAAATTGTCCAAATAAGCGGATCAGATGAGCGGACCAGATGAGCGGATCAGATGAGCGGACCAGATGAGCGGAACCACTGAAAAAGCGTCTTTGGAGCGGACCTATCTGGTAATTTTGAACGGACCTATTCAAAATATGTCCAAAAAGCGGAACTAGCTGACCCTTAGAGCGGATCTAACTGGTAATTTGAAGCGGACCTGTCTGCTGATGTCATTTTTTGAACGTGCACGTATAAGCGAACCCCCTAAAATCCTAAGTTCTAGATTGATTTTAGATCTGAAAATTTCAAGGGTTTACTAATACATGATTCCGAGTGCACTGTGTGAAATTGACCTGATTTTACCTTGAAAAATTTTTGAAATTTGAAGAAAGTGTAGAAAAACAGATGAAATGCAGCTGAAATGGCAAGAACTCCTCCTCCTGAGCTCTGATACCACTTGTAGGATCGTTTTCGGACCTGTTTGAGTCTATCAGAAGAATTCCTATCCAAATCAAGAGGCAGAAACTAATGATTTGGTGCGATTTCAGCGAGATTCACTTTTAACTATTGTTGTATTGATAACTGATGCGATTACACGTTCAGACAACACTTCGGCAGCACTTCGTGGCTTACCGGAAGACAATCACCTAAAACTCTCTCTAGATCCGCTTGAAATGTCCCTATATATAGTCCAACAGGATTCGCTTATACGGTCATGTCCGTATAAGCGAACCTACATCATGACAAATAAGCGGACCTATGACCATGACATATAAGCGGACCTATGTTCTTGACACAAAAGCGAACCTAGCTATATGACACATAAGCGAAACTTATACAAACTCATGTTTCTAGGATTTCGTGCCATATCTAATCTATACAACACTAAGACTCGATGTAAGACGTAGTCGACAGACGTAGTGCATCAACACCTCCAGCACCATCTTGGGTAATATCAGCATCTACCTTAAGAACTGTTACCACTGGATTATCAAGAGTCTTGTGAATGCTTTACAGACCCCTCTCAAGCCTTTCCAACCTCTAGTCTCTGCTTATTAGACTCAGTGGTCTGTCCAATTTGTTTTCTACAGACCAGTAGTACTCCTTGAGATTTTGTTCAGGAAACATCATCACATCCTTGTCAATTTCTTGAGCAAGGAATGTGTTACCTTCAAGAGTTTTCTGTTGTACTATTTTTGGCCTTTTGAAGAAGATGTTGCTAAATCTGACCATTTTCTCTTTTCTTGCAGGGCCAGGTTTTGTCTAAAGATTGTATCCCCTGATGTGGTTTGTCTTGAACTTGTCTGAGGAACAACAACATTTAAATCAGAGATAACCTTGGGTGTAGATATATACATTTTTATCATCTCTTCTTTTGATACTACAGGAGGGGGACCCATTTGTTGATGTTCCTGTTTGGCTTGCAGGTGTGGCAATTGGTTGTTGTCTGATGATCTTTGGGACTTTCAGTTGAGAGGCTTCTTTGGGAATGAGAGTTGTAAGCTCACGGATGTCTACTTGTGACAATCTGGAAACATTGTAGTGCATCCTTTTCATGAGAGATTGAACATCTCCCATGAGCTGAGCATTTCTGGTTTCTTCCTCATGCACTTTGGCAAATTCTGCACTGTTGTGCTACTTTAGTGCAGCCCATTATTTGATCATCTTTTCAAGGGCATCAGTTATACTATTGTTGCTGGCCCTCAAAATGCTAATTTCCTCCAAAACCTTGTCAAAACTAGTTGATTTCCTTGACTCCACAACATTCTTCAGCTGAGACTTGATCTTTTCCATTTCTACAAATATTTCTGAAAGTCTGCTGCAAGATTGCTGGTTTCTGATGACTTGTTTGGATGTTGTTGCAGAATCTTCCGAGTCTTAGTGTTTCTTTCTGTCTGTATTTTGATGAGCTCCACTGACTCTGACAGAGTCTTCATTTCTGATCTTTGACTCTTTATTTCTGATAGCAGCGCATCAAGTTTATCTTCAACTGGATTCTTTTCTTTGCAAACTTCACAAACATCATACAAAATTTTGTGAAGCTGTCCAGATGATATTATTGGTGTTTCTTGCACATCAGGAACAACAGATGTTCCTGCTAAATTACCAGCAACAGACACATCTGCTGCTTTTGTAGAGGTTTCTGGTGGATCCAAGGATTTACTAAAAGCTCCTCCACCAGGCATGTGAAACAAATTCTCATCCTGGGTTTCCTTGTGTCCTTAAATCATTTCAGTGAATGATTCTCTACAAGTTGGTGGGAAAAACATATTTTCCTTTACCAGATTTCTTTGGTCAGTTTCCTGACCTCCATCTGTTGCAGTCTCAACTTCCTCTTCATTGTCTGATTCAGAGTTGAAACGAATGGAACTTGTAACTGTCACACCCCGACCACGTAAAACAACAAAACGTGGCGGAAACGTCGGGGAGTGTTGTAACAGAATTAATTGTTTCACAACCATGGAAATTAAAGTTACGTTTTATTTATCAAACAAGAGAGTTACATTGTCTTAAAATAGGAAACAAAGAGTACATAACATAATTAAACTAGTTCTAGCTTCATTTTAAGTTGCTAAGGCACGGGTCCGCCTATGTTGACTTGATCATCCTATGCAACAGCCCCTGAAACATATGTGAAAATAGGTACGTCAGCATAAAAATGCCTGTGAGATACATAGGTTTTGTGAAAATAGGATTCATGACTTGTGTTTAAAGAAACTGTTTAATAAAAGTAGCCATGAATCTTGTTGAGTGGTTCCTTTCATAAGTCATTTGAAAAGCAATGGATAAATCAAATGATGTATATGTATAAAAGAATAATGTATGGTTAAGTGAATAACCATGTAAAAAGGGTTTGTATAAGTTAAGTTATTTGTAAAACGATTTTTATGTGAATATTGTATTGTATATGTAATATGTCTAAACTGAAATGGTTTAAATAACGCTACGATATGTAATACCATAAAAGCACTTATATATAGGAAGTACCAGCGGTGTATCCACCATGCTTTTATCGTATTACACGTCGCCTCGTTACTTAAATCACTTACCTAAAACAACCACCAAAATGTAATGTTTAACAATTGTAGAAATGTTTATGTATCGTCAAATACGGTTCACACAGTTCAACAGTTACAAACGGTTCATATAATCAAATGGTTACAACGGTTCACATAGTCAAATAGTTACAACGGTTCACATAGTCAAATAGTTACAACGGTTCGCATAGTCAAATAGTTACAAACGGTTCAAAATGTAATATAATGTGTTCATATGCAGGATGAGCATATGCAACAAGATGTAATGTAAAACAATGTACTAAGTATGCTAAGTTAACATACAAAGCAGAAAAGTCATGTAAATCAATGTGCTAGCATGCTCAGTCAACATACATAGCAAAACAATGTAATGTAAATCATGTACTATAAGTGTACTAATGAACATAGCAAGTATATGATGTGAAAACAGGAAAGCACGAAAGTAACAAGTAGGCACATGTGTTTCACCCCAAAACAGTTTGGAAAACAGTAAAAGAGGGGTCTATGTACTCACTTGAGATTGCTTAGAAGTTTAGGATAACCACCAAGCAAGCTAGAAGATCACGGAATCAAACGGCACCTAATATAGGTAACTATGTTAATAAACCGGACCTACATCGGAGGATCGGATAGAATGAGGGTTCGTAAACCAAATGAGTGTGGGAACTCATGTAATATGGTTTAACAAAGCCTACATACTAAAATGAAACCTAATCTAAGTGCTTACGACCCATTACGACCCGTTTAGGTAGCTTATGCTACTTTAACGTGTCGTTCGCGTAAAACGCGTTCGGAATGCCTAACTAGCCCTATGATAAGTAAAATATGCCTTAACATGTCTAATATTTTTGCTAAATCAGTTTAGATATAAAAAATTATGTTACATAGGCTTAAAATGAATTTTGGCGTAAAAAGGGCATTTTGGTAATTTACCTAAGGCATATAAACTACCTATCATGCGACTAATCAAACCTAAGTGACCATAAGGTATAACCTCGGAAGGTTATTCCCTACGCTACTATGGTCACTTAACATGTTTGGTCGGATCCTAATGATCGACCAAACGGGTCGTGTTCGAAAGTCTAAGCGGGTGTTTAGTCCGCTTGACTTTCGGCTCCACACAAGCACTAATCTAAAAAAAATGACGAGCTAAACATGCTAGAACATGTTTAGTTAAGTTAAGTTAGAAAACAGGTTTTGATATCAAAACAAATGGTTTTGATATCCTAGAGTAGTTTGGTTACAAAATACGCGAGAAAACGCATTTTGGCCGAAACTACGACTCGTCACTGAGCCTAGATAACGTGGTAATCAGTAGGTATAGTCACTAGGGACTATAACCATCATGATTACACCCATGTTATGAAGTTCAAACGAATTTCGCGTTGACCATAAACTGGTCAAAGCAGAAAGTCAAACGCAGTTTGACTTTAACGACAAAAACGAATGAAAAGAACGAAAGAATACTTACAGAAGGTCCCCGCAAGCTCTTGATCCGATTTACTCTCAGGTATGAAGCATAAACTTCAACTTAGAGAGCCAAAATCAGATTCAAGTGTGCTTTGGGAGGAAGTGAGGGTGGGTATTTATAGGAATTCAAGAACCGTTAAGATCGTTCATCGAAAACTGAGCTTTGATCTGGACCTTACATGTGTGCCCATGGTTTTCTAAAACCATGGGAGCCCCTAATATGGACTATGTTCATTGAATACCAGCCCATGGTTTTGCAAAACCATGGGTTAAAACCATCAACACTTAAAAATGGACTAGGTTCATTGAATTTGCCAGAAATTTCAAAAATGGTCCCTGCACTTGTAAAACTTGATTTTTGGCACTTTTAAGCCCCGTTAACCCCATTTCAAGGCTCTAAAATAAAGTTAAAGTATAGGGAACTTAAAATATGCTCAAAAACATCTCGGATGTCGGTTCGTTTGGTCGTACGGTTGCGTTATTCGCTTAATTACGACGGAAGTCGTAACGAACGCAAAAACGATCCAAATTAAGCGACGAATGGAATTTTATCATGCCAAACACTAAAATAAAATATTTTAATGCTTACATAAATTTTTTGGATGTCCGGATGTATTCAGAATGTAAGTTATGCGCGAAAATGCAAACTTGTGCACTTTTTGACGCTTTTAGTCCCTGAATGACCCAAAAGTTTATTTTAGCACACTGAACCCTTCAAAGCCTATTTCTAAGCTATGTAAAGGATATTTATGGTATGTTTAACTTATATTCATGTTCCGGAATGTCTGTTCTAGTACGAATCGTCATACTTTCGTAGTTTGTCGAATTTAGTCCCTGTAAGCGATTAAACTTGATTTTGCCATACCAAAGCCTTCAAAACTTATTTCTAAGTTATGTAGAGGTTATTTAAGGTATGTTAAGCATATGTTGATGTTCCGGAGTGTTTTTCGCATGAAACTGTTTACGTTTACGCACCAGTTGGCGTATAACTCTCCAGAAAGCGATGTAGAGTTTGAAATTGAACAAAAATTGATATGTGCAAATGATACACATATTTTTACAGATCCCAAGTATGAAACACAATATCTCATTGGCTTGGTATTCGTTTGATGGTCGCAGTGACACAAGTGTCACAGTAACTTCCTTATTTACACCAGTATTTCTATATGACATTCTGTATGTAGCAGAAATAGATTTTTCAGAATTGGACTATGCTGTTGTTTTACCTACAGAAGTATCAAATATTAAAGTGGTGTTTTTGGGTGAACCTGTTCCAGCTATGTGGGATTCTGCTTCATGGTGGAACTCTGCTTCTGGATTCTGGTGGCTTTGGATATTTGCTTCTACAGCTTCTAGTGAGATTCCGAGCTATAAATTCAAATCTCCTTCTGCTTCATCTATTTCTGGTGGATTTGACTTTTGACCTTATTCTTCTTCTTCTTCTTCTGTAAAGGAAGAGCTGTATATTTCAACAATATCAGAAACTTCATGTACCTTGGGTCTGCTCAGGATTTCTTCATGTTGCATCTTGTATGGTGAGTCTGCCTCAATCAGACTCATTATACTTTCTGGTAGAGCTGGTACATCTCTGTATGAAGTCCACCACTGGGTTGTACACCAAGGCTTCATGGTTGGTGATCTCCAGATTGTTTCCAAAGCAGGTAGCTCCATGTCTCTTTCTTCAAATTTTTTCAGCAGCAAAGGTTGATAAAAATCTTGGATAAGGCAGATGTGAAGAGATTCTACCATTTCTTGTGAGAATTGACCTCTTCATCAGATTAAAGATCTCAGTTCCATGATCAATGTTGTACCCAGTAATGAGTCCATACATGATTAAGAGAATTGATTGATTAATTTGATCAGCAACTCCAATCTTTGATGTGAGACATTTGTTCCGTGTCTCCATCATGACCTACCAGAAGGCTGGCAGTTCATTTCTTCTTAAATCACCAATCTTGGTGATTTTTCTTTTGTAGCCTAACTTCAGAAAGAAGTTTATCAGATCCTCCGTGTTGAGGGCTTTAATGTATTCATCATAAATAGGGAGTTCAAGTCATTGCCTTACTCTTGTTGGAGTTATTGTCACAGAGACATTCCCCCATAAGTGTGAAGTGACTTGCTCTGCACCATTTTCATTGAAGGTTTTGACAAACTGTTGCAGAATCTTCTCCAATACTTCTCTTGTTTTAGTCATAGCCTGAGATATTGGACATCTCATCAGAAACTCAACTAAACTCTGACATTTTTCATCATATTCGGGGTGCTCGGTATTCATCAGAAAATTGTTTCTTTCATTGCTAAGATCTTGAATGAAAGGAACATCATGTTCAACAATTGGGATATTCAGGTTTATTTCGGCCATTTGTGATTTTGAAAGCAAGGGACAGAGTTCTAAAATTTTTGGCTTTTGAAAACGAGAGGGTTTTTATGGTTTAAGCTTGTGAGGATGAAGGTGAGTGAAGTGAAGTCTGCTAAAACCAGCTATTTATAGTTGGAGGTTTAGCAATGATCATTAGGTGGTTAGTGTTTATGGGAGTTGAGAGGACATAGATCGCGGGGGTAATGACGGTTAATGGTCATTAATTACCTTTATAACCTTTAGATCATGGGATGTTGTAACTGCGGCGTATCCACCATGATTCGGACACGTCACTTCTCCCTCGTATTTCTATACCATGTTACGTTTAGTGTTGCACAATCACAATATCACATAGATTCATCGGATAGTTTCGCATAGTATCGTAGTCGATCAAGATTTCCACATAAAATAAAGCTTCATAAATTTAGTTTGATTCCGAGATTAGAATTCATGTTTTAGATTGTGGACATACGTGCGATTCGTGTAATAGTCTCGAAAAATAAACAAAATATCAAGTTAAAACCACACATAAAATCGAGATAACATAAGAGATAGGCTCATAAAACATAGGATTGTTCCGGGTAGAGGAACGGTGACTAACCAAAGTGATTCGAACCCCTTTCGAATTGAGGTAATGTGTCTTGACTTACTTAGACAAATACGTCATCGATGTTGGGCCTACGATGTTCGTCCTTTTGGTCATTTCACGTCCCGAATTGATTGGTAGTTTTAAGACCTTGGCGAGACATAAAACAAAGAGTGGGACTAGTTATCAAGGTATGAGTTTCACCTCTATCTTGACAACATCATACCCTAATAGCGTTGGTACTTATCAACAGATAAGACCTACCAGAATATAGTAAGGAAATTTCCCGTCAAGGTTAGGATGTCACTCCTGGCTTGAGGGTGAATCTCGTGCAAAATACAAACACTGATAAACAGTGTTTTCAAAGCATCCAAGTGTATATTGTGTCAGCCTTAGGAAAGCCATGTAAGTTTAGCAGGAAAATGTGTTGCTAGGAAGCAGATACGGTGGAATGCATATGTCTTAAACAACAAATAAGAGTCAAGATTCCTAGAACTATAGACTAGGGCAAGTATTCCTACTTATCCTAATTCCCTATAGTTATGGCTCTGATACCAATCTATCACACCCCAACCGATGGCAGAAAGATCGGGGTGAGGCACTAAGCGTTCAGATTGCTCATGAGTTTCCATAACACTAGATATTTCGATATAAATTAGATTGATTCAAACATTGTCTAATAGCATCCACAACCAAACACAAATATCAAGTACAACTCATCGAAAGAGTTTCAAAGTTTCTAGATTTATCTAAGATGTGTTTCTAAGCAGCATCCTAGCATATTCTTGATTCACTGCATCCTGTCAGCCTGCAACATGTATTAAAATAATGTCAGTACAAAACGCACTGGCGAGTATACAAGTTTGAGTAAGTAGCATAGTAGATTAAAAGACTCATATCCATCATGTAAATGATAACAAAAATAGTTTCAGCCATGCAAGTGCTCGCAGTCCAAGTGATAGCCCAAGTGTCCTGATGCTTTGGTGTTTTCCCAGGACTCAAGGAAAACTAGAATCCTCCTAACAATACCCCTGAGAATAATGGGGAGGTGCATCTTCCTATAGCGCTACTATTGTTAAGGCGGAACTACACACTCTGGATTAAACGTTCACATAGCATAAAGAATCAAGAATCACAAGTTTCCCATACACATAGGATAGAGTTTAGATTCCAAAAGTATCAAGTTTCATAGAATCCATGTTGCATCCCAAAGTTTAAAACCAAAAAGGGATCGAGTATACTCACAGTGATTGCTTAATAGTTTAACTGTTATTGGATCAAAGGGAGCTCTTTAGGTTTAGCCTGATTAGATTACAATAGTTAAGCGTCTGGCAAAAATACGAGATTGCGCAAAGTGTCGAATCAGTCACTCGATCGGATGGTCGTTCGATCGGACGGCAGTCCGATCGGATTGCCATTCGATTGAGATGACTTATATGAGTGGGGACGGATCACCATCCGATCAGATGGTCATCCGTACGGATGGCCATTCGATCAAATGGTCATTCGATCCAAGTGTTTGAGATTCCAACATGTTTAGCCAAGTGTTCAATCAGATTACTTCGATCGGATGATCATCCGATCGGATGGCCGTTCGATCGAAGGACCCTTCGTTGTGCAAGTTTCAAGATTCAAAGTTTCTGATTCAAAATAATCTAAGTGTTTGAAACTCACATATTACTTCGATCGGACGGCAATCCGATCAGATTGCCATTCGATCGAGGTGTCCTCGTTCCTTTTGCATCGTGCTAAAATCTCTAAGTTTCGAGTTTCACGGCGACGGCCTGGTACGCATCGAGACAACGGTAAACACATCAATGTTCAGCCGGTCTGATCAGATGGGAATCACCCCAGTCCGTTTAGGTGTCTGTTTTTTACTGTGTTTATGTCGGAATCCGTACTCCGGTCATCTTCTCTGACAACAATCCATTTCCAAGCCGACTCCAGACTAATCATCAAGTCTACAGTCCGTTTGGGTCTGGATTCCACCGTTTTAAGTAAAAGTTTAAGAAAAGATGGAAGAAAACATGAGTTTCATCTAAAAGCTTTAGATTTGGTAAAGATTTGCTGTAAAAACGCATGAAATTCCTTAGATCTGAGCTAGATCTTGACTAGTATGACATCACACAACAGTTTGTATAAACCGCCATGATGACGTCACCCTCAAGAGCTCAAATCTCAGATATTTCACGGTGAAAAGTGTGATTTCAAAGATGAATCATGTAGAGAATAGTGTATAGATCAAAGATGTAAAAGAATCTAGTGTAAAACATACCGAAATCGCCGAGAAATGGAGGAAAAGTGGGAGAGCGTGTGTCTGGTCGAAGGAGGCTATCACATCAGTGAAGAATGATGTGACAGGTCCTATTTATAGTGTGAGAGGGAGATAAAGGCGATTGCACTTCGATTGAGTGGCCCTCCGATCGGATGGTCATCCGATCGGATTGCCATTTAGTCAATCCCATCCTTTCCGTTTCACCGTCGTTGATTCATTTTACGAGTTAGGTTAAGCGTTGCGTATTATTGTGTAATAGTACCACATAACTAGATTATATTGTTAACACAAAAGTTTCCAAGTTTCATAGTTTCCGCCAGTGACAAGTCTCCAGTCTCTCGTTCAACCAAGTTTCAAGTTGCACGAGTCTCAAGAGTCAAGCACCAAAGTATCAAGAATCTAGCTTCCAAGTATCAAGCATCAAGAATCAAGCCTCAAGAATCAAGTATCAAGAATCATAGTCTCATAGCATTTAGAATCAAGTGTCTAGAGTTAAGAATCAAGTCTCATAGTATTAAGTATCAAGAATCAAGATTTAAGTATCAAGAATCATAGTATTAGAAATCATGCCTCATAGAATTTAGATTCAAAGTATCAAAAGCATCAAGAATCACATAGTTTAGGGGCTAAAGTTGACAACAGCTAAAAGTTCAGGGATGCAGGCGTTACAGTCTCCCCTCCTTTAGGAGATTTCGTCCCCGAAATCTAGGAAGAAGACTGCTCGAAGAGCTGTGGATACTTGGTCTTCATCTCACTTTTAAGTTCCCAAGTAAATTTGGTGCCACGCTTTCCTTCCCATCGAACCTTGACTATGGGAATTTTGTTGCGCCTCAGTCGCTTGACACCTTGATCCATGATTTCGACCGGTTTCTCCACGAAGTGTACAGCTTCATTTATTTGCAAGTCTTCGAGGGGAACCTACAGTTACTCTTCGGCTAGGCATTTACGTAGGTTAGATACGTGGAACACTGGATGTACGTTGTTCAGTTCTTGTGGTAGGTCGAGTCTGTACGCCACCTTGCCAATCCTTTCGAGTATCGTGAAAGGACCCACATAGAGAGGAGCGAGCTTTCCCTTTTTACCAAAACGAACTACTCCCTTCCAGGGAGATACCTTGAGAAGAACTCGATCACCAACGTCAAATTCCAGAGGCTTTCGCCTTTTATCAGCATAGCTCTTTTGTCTGCTCCTAGCCTTGATCAAGTTATCACGGATCTGAAGAATCTTATCCGTTGTCTCTTGAATGATTTCAGGGCTAGTAAACTGCTTGTCACCAACATCATGCCAGCTGAGAGGAGATCGGCACTTGCGACCATACAAAGCTTCGAAAGGAGCCATCTGAATACTGGAATGATAGCTGTTGTTGTACGAGAACTCAATCAATGGTAAATGCACATCCCAGTTACCACCAAAGTCGATGACACAAGAATGGAGAATATCCTCTAGGGTTTGAATAGTGCGCTCGGTCTGTCCATCCGTTTGAGGATGAAAGGCTGTGCTAAGATTCAAATGAGAACCCATAGCAGATTGAAAGATTTGCCAAAGACGTGAAGTAAAACGGCCATCACGGTCAGAGATTATGTCAAGAGGTATGCCGTGACGGCATATAATCTCATTGGTATAGATTTGAGCAAGTTTCTCCATTTTATAATCTTCGCGAATAGGAAGAAAGTGGGCTGATTTGGTCAAACGATCAACGATCACCCAGATACCATTGTGACCAGTAGGTGTACGGGGTAGTTTGGTAATAAAGTCCATAGCAATGCTATCCCATTTCCAAACAGGGATTTCCGGTTGTTCTAAGAGTCCTGAAGGATGTTGATGTTCAGCCTTAACTTTTGTACAAGTAAGGCATTTCGAGACGTAAGCAGCAATGTCCTTCTTCATACCGGGCCACCAATAAGTCATACGCAGATCATGGTACATCTTATCAGCACCTGGATGAATAGAGTAACGGGATTTGTGAGCCTCATTCATAATGAGCTCATGGAGATTATCGCGATCTGGCACCCAGATGCGATTTAGATAGTATTGAAGTCCATCAGACTTAGTTTCGAGTTGATCCACAGTAGCACCACGTATTTCAACGAATAGACTACCTTCATTAGCTGACGAATATTGAGCTTCACGAACACACGCATGGAGATCCCTAGAGATACGAATAGCATTAACATGTGTTTTACGACTAAGAGCGTTGGCCACTACATTCGCCTTACCAAGATGATAGCGAATTTCGCAGTCGTAGTCGTTAAGCAATTCCACCCAACGTCTCTGTCTCATGTTCAATTCCTTTTGGTCAAAGATGTGTTCAAGGCTTTTATGGTCAGTGAAAACCACACACTTAGTACCATACAGGTAGTGTCGCCAGATCTTTAACGCAAACACGACTGCACCAAGCTTCAGATCGTGAGTAGTATAGTTTTTCTCATGCACTTTGAGTTGACGAGAGGCATAAGCAATAACCTTGTCCCGCTGCATGAGCACACAGCCCAAACAACGATTCGAGGCATCACAATATACCACGAAATCGTCATTCCCATCAGGGAGAGTAAGAACAGGAGTGTTACACAAAAGGGTCTTGAGAGTCCGAAAAGATTCCTCTTGCTCGGGACCCCAAGCAAAAGGTCTCTCTTTTTTAGTCAACGAAGTGAGAGGAACGACGATCTTAGAAAAATCAGAGATAAATCGGCGGTAATAACTCGCCAATCCCAGGAAGGAACGAATCTCAGATGCAGACTTAGGCGTACTCCAATTCTTCACAGCTTCGATTTTAGAAGGGTCAACATGAATACCTTGCCTACTAACGACATGACCAAGAAATTGTACTTCGTTAATCCAAAACTCACACTTAGAGAATTTAGCATACAAACGCTCACCACGTAGAAGTTCAAGCATTAAGCGCAAATGACGAGCATGATCCGCTTTAATTTTAGAATAAATGAGAATATCATCAATAAAGACTATCACAAAACGATCCAAATAGGGCTTACAAACACGATTCATAAGATCCATGAACACAACGGGTGCGTTGGTCAATCCAAAAGGCATGACCACGAACTCGTAGTGTCCATAACGAGTACGAAAAGTGGTTTTAGGTACATCATCTTCGAGAACGCGGAGCTGATGATAACCAGATCGAAGGTCGATCTTCGAGAAACAGGACGCGCCTTGTAGTTGGTCAAATAGATCATTGATACGAGGGAGAGGATAACGATTCTTAACGGTAAGCTTATTAAGTTCACGGTAGTCGATACACATACGAAACGAACCATCTTTCTTCTTGACGAATAGGACGGGAGCACCCCACGGAGAGGTACTTGGATGAATGAATCCCTTGTCGAGTAGCTCTTGCAGTTGGCTAGATGGTTCTTGCATCTCAGATGGTGCAAGTCAATAAGGAGCCTAGGCGACAGGAGTCGCACCAGGTATGAGATCGATACAAAATTCAACAGATCTAGGAAGAGGAAGACCCGGAAGATCTTCAGGAAAGACATCAGGGAAATCACACACTACCGGGACGTCGCTTATGTTCCCTCCCTTGCCCTTTTGTTCCACCACATGGGCCAAGAAGGCAAAGTTCTGTTTACGTAAGCATCTGTTCGCTTGAGTGCATGATAACAACTTCAGTCCTCTCGAAGGTCGGTCTCCATAAACATGCAAAATATCGCCGGACGGAAGAGGTAAACGAACAAACTTCTCATGACAAGCGATCTCGGCATGATTCTTACGTAACCAATCCATGCCGATAATGACATCAAAGCTACCCAATTTCATGGGTATTAGATCAATAGTAAATACGTGGTCGTTAAGAGTCAAGGAACAACCACTTAGAATAGAATCAACTAGAATTGATTTACCATCGACAATCTCCACCGAAAACGACTTAGGTAACTTAGAGCGTGCACAGTTTAACAAAGATTCAAATTCTACGGACACAAAACTTCTATCGGCGCCAGTATCAAATAGTATCAAAGCGTAAAGATTATTAACGAGAAACATACCATTAACGACGTCATTGTCGTTACGGGCCTGGTTAGCATTAAGATTGAACGCTCGTCCACGAGCGGCTGGCTGTTGGTCCTGGTTCAACTTAGGGCACTGATTACAGAGGTGAGTAGTATCTCCACACTTGTAGCACGCATGAACGACGTTGACTGGCCTTGGGTTCTGCTGAGGAGCTGGAAGAGCAGGTAAAGCTGCCTGAGCTGGGGGTTGCTGAGCTGGTTGGGCCGGGTTGACTTGACGGCAGTAAGGAGTTGTGTGACCATAGCAATTGCAGTTGGTGCAGAAGCGACATGCAAAATTAGCAGGATGATGAAAGTTACATGTCGAACACTTGGGATGGGGACCAGTGTATTGCTTCTTGACTTCAGGAGCAGCAGGGTTCTGAACGGTAGCAGCAGGAGCAGGTTTAGCAGCAGGGTTTACAGCAGGAACAATGGCATTGCATCCTGAACCTTGTGACTTTCTCCTCTTGTTCTTGCTGCCACTTGGCTGCTGGGTAACTTGGTGTGCAGACTTAGAAAGAGCAGGGTTAGCAAACTGCTTATCACGAACGCGGTTGTTGTTGAGACTAGCTGTGAGACGGTAGACTTCTTCAATAGTTTTGACCTGGGCTGCTTCAATAGAATCACGCATAGCAGAAGATAGACCATTGATGTACTTGGTTATCATACGCTTAGGAGTAGAAACCAAGTGAGGAACGATCAAGCTGAGCTGCTTGAAACGAGTAGTATAAGCCAGATTATCATCACTAATCTGCTTCAAGTGCCAGAATTCTTCTTCAAGCTTCAGTTTTTCATGGGGATGGCAGAATTCAAGCATCATTAATTCACGCACCTCATCCCATGGAAGAGCATAGGCTTCATCATTAGAACGGATGTTTCTCTCATTTGACCACCACTCCAATGCTCTGCCCTGAAACATTCCCGTCGCGCTCCTAGTCTTTAGATGTTCTGGGCACTCGTTGTTAATGAAGGTAACCTCGATGCTGTCAAACCACTCGAGCATAGCGGTCACCCCATCACTGCCCGTGAAAGGCTTAGGGTTGCAAGAGATGAAATGTTTGTAGTTAAACTTAGTGGGCTTTAGCTTCTCACCCTTCGATTCTACAGAGGATAGAGGAGTGTTTGATCCTTGGATCTCAGAGACGATCTTTGGCACGACTCGAGCGATCTGATCGTCCATGAAGGACATCATCTTTTTCTGAGACTTTTCCCTGGATCTATTGAGAGTGTCGGATAGCTTACGAGAAGACATCCTAAGATCCAACAAGAGGATCGTATAAGTCTTGAGAGTGTCGGCCATGAAGGACATCATCTTTTTCTCTGGTACTTCTCTTGTTTTTAGTCATAGCCTGAGAGATTGGACATCTCATCTGAAACTCAACTAAAATCTAACATTTTTCATCATATTCGGGGTGCTCGGTATTCATCAGCAAATTGTTTTCTTTCATTGCTAAGAACAGATTCTCTTGAATGAAAGGAACATCATGTTCAACAATTGGGATATTCAGGTTTATTTCGGCCATTTGTGATTTTGAAAGCAAGGGATAGAGTTCCAAAATTTTTGGCTTTTGAAAACGAGAGGGTTTTTAGGGTTTAAGCTTGTGAGGATGAAGGTGAGTGAAGTGAAGTCTGCTAAAATCAGCTATTTATAATTGGAGGTTTAGCAATGATCATTAGGTGGTTAGTGTTTATGGGAGTTGAGAGGACATAGATAGTGGGGGGTAATGACGGTTAATGGTCATTAATTACCTTTATAACCTTTAGATCGTGGGATGTTGTAACAGCGGCGTATCCACCATGTTACGGACACGTCACTTCTCCCTCGTATTTCTATGCAATGTTACGTTTAGTGTTGCACAATCACAATATCACATAGATTCATCGGATAGTTTCGCATAGTATCGTAGTCGATCAATATTTCCACATAGAATAAAGCTTCAAAAATTTAGTTTGATTCCGAGATTAGAATTCATGTTTTAGATTGCGGACATACGTGCGATTCGTGTAATGTCTCGAAAAATAAACAAAAGATGTTGGGCCTACGATATTCCTCCTTTTGGTCATTTCACGTCCCTAATTGATTGGTAGTTTTGAGACCTTGGCGAGACATAAAAGAAAGAGTGGGACTAGTTATCAAGGTATGAGTTTCACCTCTATCTTGACAACATCATACCCTAATAGCGTTGGTACTTATCAACAGATAAGACCTACCAGAATATAGTAAGGAAATTTCCCGTCAAGGTTCGGATGTCACTCCTGGCTTGAGGGTGAATCTCGTGCAAAATACAAACGCTGGTAAACAATGTTTTCAAAGCATCCAAGTGTATATTGTGTCAGCCTTAGGAAAGCCATGTAGGTTTAGCAGGAAAATGTGTTGCTAGGAAGCAGATACGGTGGAATGCATATGTCTTAAACAACAAATAAGAGTCAAGATTTCTAGAACTATAGACTAGGGCAAGTATTCCTACTTCTCCTAATTCCCTATATTTATGGCTCTGATACCAATCTGTCACACCCCAACGGATGGCGGAAACATCGGGCTGCGGCACTAAGCGTTCAGATTGCTCATGAGTTTCCATAACACTAGATATTTCGATATAAATTAGATTGATTCAAACATTGTCTAATAGCATCCATAACCAAACAAAATATCAAGTACAACTCATCGAAAGAGTTTCAAAGTTTCTAGATTTATCTAAGATGTGTTTCTAAGCAGCATCCTAGCATATTCTTGATTCACTGCATCATGTCAGCCTGCAACATGTTTTAAAATAAAGTCAGTACAAAACGCACTGGCGAGTATACAAGTTTGATTAAGTAGCATAGTAGATTAAAGACTCATATCCATCATGTAAATGATAACAAAAATAGTTTCAGCCATGCTAGTGCTCGCAGTCCAAGTAATAGCCCTAGTGTTCCGATACTTTGGTGTTTTCCCAAGACTCAAGGAAAACTAGAATCCTCCTAACAATACCCCTGAGAATAATGGGGAGGTGCATCTTCCTATAGCGCTACTATTGTTAAGGCTGAACTACACACTCTGGATTAAACGTTCATATAGCATAAAGAATCAAGAATCACAAGTTTCCCATACACATAGGATAGAGTTTAGATTCCAAAAGTATCAAGTTTCATAGAATACATGTTGCATCCCAAAGTTTAAAACCAAAAAGGGATCGAGTATACTCACAGTGATTGCTTAACAGTTTAACTGTTATTGGATCAAAGGGAGCTCTTTAGGTTTAGCCTGATTAGATTACAATAGTTAAGCGTCGGGAAAAAATATGAGATTGCGCAAAGCGTCGAATCAGTCACTCGATCGGATGGACGTTCGATCGGACGGCAGTCCGATCGGATTGCCATTCGATTGAGATGACTTATATGAGTGGGGACCGATCGCCATCCGATCGGATGGTCATCCGTACGGATGGCCATCCGTACGGATGGCCATTCGATCGAATGGTCATTCGATCCAAGTGTTTGAGATTCCAATAGCCAAGTGTTCAATCAGGTTACTTCGATCGGATGGCCGTTCGATCGAAGGACCCTTCGTTGTGCAAGTTTCAAGATTCAAAGTTTCTGATTTAAAATAATCTAAGTGTTTGAAAGTCGCATGTTACTTCGATCGGATGGTCGTTCGATCAGACGGCAATCCGGTCGGATTGCCATTCGATCGAGGTGTCCTCGTTCCTTTTGCATCATGATAAAATCTCTAAGTTTCAAGTTTCACGGTGACGGCCTGGTACGCATCGAGACAACGGTAAACACATCAATGTTCAGCCAGTCTGATCGGATGGGAATCACCCCAGTCCATTCAGGTGTCTGTTTTTTACTGTGTTTATGTCGGAATCCGTACTCCAATCATATTCTCCGGCAACAATCCGTTTCCTAGCCGACTCCAGACTAATCTTCAAGTCTACAGTCCGTTTGGGTCTGGATTCCACCGTTTTAAGTAAAAGTTTAAGAAAATATGGAAGAAAACACAAGTTTCAGCTAAAAGCTTTAGATTTGGTAAAGATTTAGTGTAAAAACGCAGGAAATTCCTTAGATCTGAGCTAGATCTTGACTAGAATGACATCACAGAATAGTTTGTACAAACCGCAATGATGACGTCACCCTCAAGAGCTCAAATCTCAGAGATTTCACGGTGAAAAGTGTGATTTCAAAGATGAATCATGTAGAGAATAGTGCATAGATCAAAGATGTACAAGAATCTAGTGTAAAACATACCGAAATCACCGAGAAATGGAAGAAAAGTGGGAGAGCATGCGTCTGGTCGAAGGAGGTTGTCACATCAGTGAAGAATGATGTGACAGGTCCTATTTATAGTGTGAGAGAGAGATAAAGGCGATGTGTAGCGGATCGGATGGCACTTCGATCGAGTGGCCCTCCGATCGGATGGTCATCCGATCGGATTGTCATTCGGTCAATCCCATCCTTTCTGTTTCACCGTCGTTGATTCGTTTTGCGAGTTAGGTTAAGCTTTGCGTATTATTGTGTAATAGTACCACATAACTAGATTATATTGTTAACACAAAAGTTTCCAAGTTTCATAGTTTCTGCCAGTGACAAGTCTCTCGTTCAACCAAGTCTCAAGTTTCACGAGTCTCAAGAGTCAAGCACCAAAGTATCAAGAATCAAGAATCTAGCTTCCAAGTATCAAGCATCAAGAATCAAGCCTCAAGAATCAAGTATCAAGAATCATAGTCTCATAGCATTTAGAATCAAGTGTCTAGAGTTAAGAATCAAGTCTCATAGTATTAAGTATCAAGAATCAAGATTTAAGTATCAAGAATCATAGTATTAGAAATCATGCCTCATAGAATTTAGATTCAAAGTACCAAAAGCATCAAGAATCACATAGTTTAAGGGCTAAAGTTGACAATAGCTAAAAGTTCAGGGACGCAGGCGTTACAGATGTAAGGTTGGTTTAGAAGTAACCGTTGGATCATGAGTATCAAAGTGAATTAAGGGGGATTATCCATGCATCGTAGGTTTTAATATGTATTCTCAACTTTATTCTTCAATTTCTCAAACATTCTTTTGATTGGAGAATGAATGTGATTGGAGAATACTAACGGCCATGTGTTACATTTTCCCCTTGTAGGACCCATTTTCAACAAATGGTCCAGTAATATGCCTTGTGGAAGCTGATATTCTTCCCTCTTTTTGAAAGTTAAAAATTTCTTTCTGATGACGCCGTCAGAAAACATACCCAATATTTCTGATGTATTGAAACATGATTTGCTGATGTTGTTTTCATTGGAATCTCATCAGATTTGAAAGTTCCCCTTGGATAGAGTGTTCCATTTTTTTGAGATGAGAGGGAATGAGTAAAGATCAGATATATCACTTACGTATGCTTTTCTGGTAGAAGTCCAAGTCTTTTGTTCTTTTCTTCATGGAATATTTTGTGAAAAATTTTCAAAAGACGATTCATGGTGTATTGTTTTCTAAAATTTTCACACGGTTGTTATCACATTTCATCATTTTCATTCCTTTTTGAAGATTAACTGACCAGATTTTTCTGATTTTTCAACATTTTGAGCAAAAATAATTTTATCAGATTTAGAAGTTATTTTATCAGATTTTTGCCAGATTTGAACTTTATGTTATCAGAAACTTGACGTTTTGTGTCAAAATGTTTTATTTCTGATAAACACAAGTTTTTTTGTGTCTTTAACTTCCCTTTTTGTTTACCATATGCTTTATACCCTTTTTGTTTTCCTTCCCCCTAATCAAATCAACAGAATGCAAGTATGTCAAGACATAATATAAACTTTTACTAAATTAAAAGAAACTACAAATAATAACAAAAGTAAAGTACATCTAATCTTCTCCAAAGATTAGTTCAGCAAACATCCAGAGATGGGTCACAAGTCCTGTATTGTTGGAAGTTAGTACAAGATGAGCATTACAAATATTCTGTTGAAGTACTACCTCAGCTCTGGGATACCATGCAGGAATACCTCCAAATTCTAGCTGCCTAGTAATTACCCTCATCATGAAACGAGGATAAACTAAAAATGGCCTGCTAGACCACAGGTTGTTGGTAAGATCTTTCATCAGATAATGAGAGTAATTATATGGAACCTCTTGCACTATTGCATGCACAGGTTCCATCAACTTGTAGGAGATTTCATGGTAGTTTATAGTTTTCTTTGAAAAGCAAACCCCAAGCTGAATTACCAGATAGTGCCATGTCTTGAGAAAGCCGGACTTGGAGATTGGTCTGTTTGGATTCTCCACATTATACCCCATCTGAGGTAGGGTATCATCGATATGTTCTCTGGTGAAAGAGAGAACATTGTTGTCATCATTGAGGTTTAAAACCTCTCTGATAACATTCTCTGTGAGGATGATTGGCTTCCCCAACACCCAACTTCCTATGGAAGTTAACCTTCCGTTGTGAAGTAGGAGTCTTGCTTCCTTCCTTCCAGAATTGTTGTAAGATGTCCGGATAGACCATGATGTGTGCGGACAGGGCATAGGCTAAGGGGCTTTGCATAAGCATGGTAAGGATGATGTTGCATCCTTCCCATGCTGGTCCATCAAAGTGTGTTCGGATCCTTAGATTGTGATGTGGGTGAAGTGGTAGTGGAAAGTGATTAGCACTGATCCTAGCCATTTTTGTTGAATGTGGAAGAAGATGAAGAGATTTTAGGGTTTTTCTGGTATGTGAAAGTGATTGGTGAAGTTCTAAATTGTAGACATTTATTGTGAAAGTGATGCTTGTCTTAAATGGTATCTACCTACTCAAATTTTGTTACCTCTATTTTCTTTGTATTTATTTTTGCCTGTCAGAAAGCAAAGAGAATTTTAAGAGATAAAATCTCTTGCATTAATGGTCTAGGCGGCCAAGTTCTGATAATTATCATTATGAGCTACCCAGATGTCATCTCTTTCTCACTAAATATGGATGAATAAGTAATGAATGTAGGAGATAGAGCTAACAACCATTAACGTTTTCCCATATATTTTCCTTTCATGACGCGATCTACCCTATGGTAAAGAGATAATCTTTGAATTTTAATTAAAGAAAATAAAAGAATAGAGATATGAATGAATGAAATTTACAACAACGATGAGAAATGATGACTACGAATGGAATATTTTCATGCATGCGAGAAGAGAGGAAAATTGATATTTCAAGCTTCATCAGAAATTCTGTTGACTTGGTCAATTTATGGTGATTAATCAGATTTTCTGGTGACTTTTGAGTTTTGCTGATGGATTCTCAGAATTTATACCAGAAATCTAATCAGATGATTGCATATCAGATTTTTCTTCCTTTTGTGACAAAATTTCTTTGGTTTGTTCAATTTTCATGTTGACCATTCCTAATTTTCCAATCAAGAAGTTATGTCTATATTCATCTAATGGTTTAGTGAAAATATCAGCAAATGGGTTTTCACTTGGGACAAAATATATTTCAATATTACCTTTCTCCATATGATCTTTGATGAAGTGATATCTGACATCAATGTGTTTTGTTCTTGAGTGATGCACTGGATTTGATGTTATTGCAATTGCACTCATGGAATCACATAAGATAGGAATTTTTGTCAGATTTACTCCATAATCTCTTAGTTGAGTTTGTATCCACAGAACTTGTGAACAACAACTTGCTGCTGCTACATATTCTGATTCAGCTGTTGATGTGGCGACACAGTTTTTCTTCTTACTTGCCCAACATACTAACTTTTCTCCCAGCATTTGACAGGCACAAGATGTGCTTTTTCTATCAAGTTTACATCCTACATGATATGCATCTGTGTATGCAATTAATTCTAATTTGTGTTTCTAAGATACCAAAAACCAAGATCTGATGTGCCTTTAAGATATTTAAAAACTCTTTTAACAGCTTTCATGTGGGACTCTTTAGGATTACATTGATATCTTGCCAGAAAACAGGTGGAAAACATTATGTCTGGTCTACTGGCTGTTAAGTATAAAAATGATCCTATCATTCCCCTATAAGTTTTTAAATCAACTGATTTTCTTTCTACATCAGAATCAAGTTTGTTTCCAGTTGCCATGAGAGTTCTTGGAGATGAACAGTTTTCAAGTGAATACTTTTTCAAAATGGTTCTAACATATTTGATTGACTCATAAATATGTCATCACTTTGTTGTTTTACTTGCAATCCAAGGAAAAAGCTCAATTCACCCATCATGCTCATTTCAAAATGACTGGTCATTAAATTTTCAAACTTTTTACAAAATTTCTCATTTGTTGATCCAAATATGATGTCATCAACATAGATTTGGACCAACAATGTGTCCTCTTTGTGTGATTTCCGAAATAGTGTAGTGTTAATTGTACCTTTGGTGAAGCCAGAATTGATTAAGAAGTTTGACAAGGTTTCATACCATGCTCTTGGAGCTTGCTTCAACCCATACAAGGCTTTTTTTAGTTTATAAACATGTTTTGGAAATTGAGAATCAACAAAGCCTTCTGTTTGTTGCACATAAACTTCTTCTTCAATCTTACCATTTAAGAATGTAGATTTTACATCCATCTGATAAACTTTGATGTTGCTTGAGGCAGCATAAGCAAGGAATATTCTTACAGCTTCAAGTCTTGCAACTGGTGCAAAGATCTCATCGTAGTCTATACCTTCTTGTTGAGACTAACCCTTGACCACCAGTCTTGCCTTGTTCCTTGTTATTATGCCTTGTTCATCAGATTTGTATCTGAATACCCATTTGATCCAATGACAGATTTGTCAGCTGGTTTGGGTACCAGATCCCACACTTGACTCTTTTCAAACTGGTTAAGCTCTTCTTGCGTTGCTTGTACCCAATTTGAGTCACTTAGTGCTTCTTTGACAGATTTTGGCTCTATCATGCTTAGGAATCCAGCATATAGGCATTCATGTGCTATTGCAGATCTTGTCTTAACACCTTCTTCAGGGTTACCAATAATGTTTGCTTGTGATTGTCCCTTGATCCATCTTAAATTGTTGTGTGAACTTGTGCTTTTTGATGGATTTGAAGTTTCCCCCTGATCCGTGACCTCTGTGTTGTTAAGAGGACCAGAATTCTGTTGTTCAATTGGATTTTCTGATGAATTCACAGAATTCTGATCATTTGGTACAGTTTCTGATGGAGGTTCTAGATTTTCTGCAGGGTTAGTACATGACATGGTTTTATTTTAAATAGTTTGCATGTAGTCATGTTTTAAAAGTTCTTCAGCCAATTTGTTAAGAAGATCTTCAGAATTTTCTGGTTGTTTTGATAGGCTTATATCTTGTAAAATTTCATCTGAAATCTTTGTTTCTGATGAATCATCAAATGACACATATAATCTTTCTCTTATTGTCCTTGAATTTAAAAGAAAAACTCTGTAAGCTTTAGAGGACAATGAGTAACCTAGAAAAATTCATTTTTCAGCTTTTCTGTCAATTTTCAAGACTATCAAAACCATTGAAGACAAAACATCTACAGCCAAAGGTGTGTAAAAATTTGATGCTTGGGATCCTTTGGTTGATGATGTTATAATTTTCTGGTGTCTCTTGTTAATGATAGACCTGTTTTGTGTAAAACATGCATTTGCAATTGCTTCTGCCCAAAAGTAGGTGGGCAGTATGGCATAAGCAAGCATTGTTCTTGCTGCTTCAACCAGGGTTCTATTCCTTCTTTCTACAACTCCATTATGTTGTGGAGTTCTTGGAGCAGAAAAGTCATGAGAAATTCCTTTACTTGTAAGAAAAGTCTCAAGTTTTGCATTTTTAAATTCTGTTCCATTGTCAAATCTGATCCTTCTTACAGGTAATTTCAACATATTTTCAGTTTTTCTGATGAAATTAATGATCAGATATGGGGTTTCACTTTTCTTTCTGAGAAACTCAACCCAAGTGTACCTGGAGTAGTCATCTACAATGACTAAAATGTATTTCTTTCCAGAAAATCTTGTTGTTTTTACAGGTCCACAAAGGTCCATGTGTAAAAGTTCTAGATTTTCAGAAATTGTTGATTTAGAAATTGTTTTATGTGAGCCTCTTTTTTATTTTCCAAGCTCACATGCTTCACACATTTTATCATTTTTGGGTGAAATGAAAGGTAAACCTTTTACCAAATTTTTACTTGCCATTTGATTTAGAGTTTTAAGATTTAAGTGTGCCAATCTTTTATGCCATAACCAGCTATTTCCTTTATTTTCTGTTGAAAATAAGCATAATTGAGGATGCTCAATTTCTTCTCTAAATTCAAAGTAATAGATGGAATTTATTATTCTTTTGTCACTTAAATATACCTTGTTATCATCTAACCCAACCAGTAAACATTTTTCAGGTAAGAAAGTTACCTGGAAGCCTCTGTCACAAAATTGCCCATAACTTAGTAGGTTATATTTCAAACCTTCAACATAGGCAACCTTCTCAATGGTTAATGATCCATACTGTATGGTACCATAACCCATGGTTCTTCCCTTAACCCCATTTCCAAAATTTACAAATTTACCCAGTTTTTCTTGATAATTACTGAGTAAGCTCCTATCCCCTGTCATGTGTTTGCAGCTCCCAGAATCGCGGTACCAGATCTGCTACACATAACGGTCCTGAAATGATAAGGTTAGAGAGTTTTTGGTACCCAAACTTGTATGGGTACTTTTTCTGATAAAAACACACTAGAGATTTCTTCATCAGGGGAGCATTCTCATCAGAACTTCTACTTAATGCTGAGCCATCAACATAATGATTTTCTTGGGAGAGATGGTGTTGAATTAGCTTTAGAATTTCAACACATATACAACTTGTTTTGTCTATCTTTTTAGACAAGTGTGATTGTGATGGAAGATTTTGGGATGCATTTCTTTTGGTTTTTCAGAGATGTTTTGAATCTCGTCCCTTTTTAAGCTAATTTTGGATGACAGAAAAAGTTTATCAGAACTACTTGATTTGCAAGAGTCAGCACCAGAATCTGATATTATTTTATCAAAACAATTTTCTTATTCCCTTACAAAGGTAGTAGGATTTCTGATATTTGTCTTTACATATCCTAATCCTTTACCTTTGTTCTTAGGTGTTGCTTCAATAAAGTGTATGAACTCTTTAGTTTGTTGAAAACCTTTTACATTGATCTCATTATCATGAATTTTTTTGTAAAGATCTTTCTCGTTCATAAAATTCAATTTTGACATCTTTTGTTAAATTTTGATCAATTAATAATTGGTTTTCAATTTTGACTTTGTTGAGCAATTTTTGCAAATCATCAGATTTTGTGTTTTCTGATGACGGTTTTTTTTTTTTTTTTTTGTAAAATCACAAAATCTTTCATTAGTTTGTTCAGTTGTTGCTCCAAATCATTGTTGTCTGAACTTACTTTGGGTTCTGATGAACTGGAGCTCCCATTAGAAGTTGTAGCCATTAAACAGACATTAGCCATTTCCTCTTCTTCTTCATCAGAAGAGTCATCTGTTAGCCAGGTATCTGTACCTGCTATTAGACTGACTTTATGTTGTTATCTCTTAGCTTCTTCAAACTTCTTTTCATAGTAGGCTACATCCTTCAACTTTTTATTTTTGCACTCAGATGCATAATGCCCCTTTTGTTTGCATCTATAGCAAACAATCTTTGCCTTTCCTTTTTCCTTGGATTTACCTTCCATTCTATCCCTGTCACTCTTCTCGTACTTGCTACTTCCATCTCTTAGTCTTTGCTCAAATGTTTTTGTGAGCAAGGCTATTGCCTCAGCAAAGGCTGAAAAATCTGATGAGGTATCAATAATTTCTGAGCTTTGGCAGTTAGAGGTTGGTGGATCAGTGATTGTTACTCTTTATGTATTGGAAACAAGAGTAATAGGTCCAGCCTTGTGGTTTGAATTTTCATTAATTTGTTCATCTCTTTGGGACAAGGATGCTATAAAGATCATGCAAATTCATGTTCCCTAATTTAAGGGTGGATGCCAAGGTCATAGTGAGACTTCTCCACTCTCTTGGTAGTGCATCCAGAAACTTTACATTTCTTTCATCATTAGATTTCTCAATACCAAACTTTTTAAGATCATTCAAAAGTTTAGTAAACCTATTATATGTTTCTGAAAGTGTCTCACTTTGGAGACTTTTAAATCATTCATAGGAAGAAACACAATTTGTTCTCTTGTTTCTTTTCATTCTCTCTCCTCATTCACAAAGATTTTCCAACTGATCCCATATCTCCTTAGCAGATGCACATGCATCTACTTGTGAGAATATGTCATTTGGAAGTGCCATTATCAAGAGTGATTTGGCCCTTTCATCAGCTTCAACCATATCCTTATCTTATTTGCTCTAATGTATTTCGTGTTTAGGAGCAAAAGAGATAGGGATTGCTGGTGTGAGCTCAGTTGCTGGAACAACAGGAATTTCAACAGTGGGTCTATGTGGGCCTCTCTCAATGGATTAAAATAGTGCTCGACCATGTCGATTAAGGAAGTTGATCATCATGACTCTCCATTGGGGGTACTCCTCTCAGACCAAAGTAGGAGGCTTTGACATAGATCCAATGTTAAAAGAAATGTTCCAAGTTTGAAAGTTTGGCATATTTAGTAAAAGAGATTGTTATAAAAAATATGAGCAATTGGTCTTTTAAAAATGATTTATTCAATCTGCTCTGATACCAATTGTTGATCCTAGATAAGATGCTCAAAGACTAAGTATGGCAAATAGATTTCAACAAGTAGAAAAATATTGCGGGGAACTAGAAATCAAACTTTCAAGAAACAAAAACTTACATAATTTTCAAGTATATTGATCACTTTGGAAAACAACTTTATTGACTATTACAAATGAATGCCTAAAGAATTATGTGTGAAGGCATTGGAGTTTGTGGTGTGTGTGTATTAAATTCTTAGCTCAACTCATTTAACCTTCGGGGTTGAAATCTCTATTTATAGAGAGTCTGGATCATGAATAAACGTTTGTTTATTCTTGCACTTGCTCTGCACAGAGTAGCTTTTTGGCATATTCATTGAATCTGTTGATGTCAACTTGCTACTTTCCAAATTGAGTCAGGGCCTTATCTTTAAGACAAGTTGGTTCATCAGAAATTCGGATGACCAACTTACCATAATTCTGATGAGATTGATCATCAGAAATTCTGATGATCAGAGTTACCAGATTCTGATGATAAATACCAGATTTATCATCAGACTTATCAGAATGGTCTTTTCTGATCGCCTTATTTGTCTTGATCACTTCCTGATATTAGTAGGGGTGTTCAAAACCGGATATCCGAACATTTCGGATAGTAGATTTCACTATCCGAATCCGTATCCGAAATTTCGGATATCGGACTTTCGGATATCCGAAATTTCGGATACGGATTCGGATAATGAAACGGATATCCGAAACTCTAAAAAAATAAATTTCAAAATAAAAGTTTAAACAAACCAAATAGCAAATAAAAGATCTGATGTTCAAAAAAAAAACCCAACACAATCCATTGTTCTAAATCACATAACATGTCCAAAATAACGCAAAACATTGTCTTAAAAGTCGAAATAAAAACATAATCTTCCAAATCCAAGCATCAGATTCCAATCCATCCTTCTAACTTTCAAGGCACCATATGAAACCTGCTGCGTAAAAACATAAATGAGCTCAGTCTAGCTAAAAGGTTGATACAACATAATATATATTTACAATGAACAATATATAGTTACAATAAAAATAACTGAACAGGTAATAAACAATAAAACATAAACAGCGTGAAAGTGAAAACCCATTACAACAATAGAAAAGACCACAGCCTAAAGTACATAAGCAATAAATTCTCAATTTTTACCACTAACAGCTGCTGCCTTTTTATCCAACACATTAACACATCTTCTGATATGAAAATTATAATCCTTTTTTTGAGTAACTGCTAACTAAACCTAATAATCTCATACTCTATAACTTCTTCGCCCAATTCAATTTCACAACTTTCACGAATAATTATGATAAAAACTATGCCTTTATTTCTAAATCTTATGTGATCTACCCTCCATATATCCCGATCCAACAACAATCAAACATAAGCACAGCAACAAAAATAAAAATAAACAGGTAATATATATTTATTTCTATTGATCTACAAATATTTTTAATAAAGATACCTTGAGCAGATTAAGTCGTTTCACTACTTTCATCAACCGTTTCATCAATAATAATTGTGGGTTGTTCCAACACCAACTCTTTCATACCTGTGACATAATAGAAAAAAAAAACATATCAAAAATGGCATATGTATAAAAAAAATATACAACTAGAAAGTAAAAATAATAATAAATTATAACCTTCTTCCAAGCGCTCGATATAAAAAATGGTATCTTCAACGAAAATTGGTTTATTAGAAGCACGTAACCAATTTTGTGCGCATACCGACGCTTCCACCATTCTTGGAGTCAAGGAGGTTTGAAAACAATCAAGCACCCATCCACCGGTGCTAAAAGCCACTCGGAAGTAACCGTAGAAACCGGAATGGCAAGAATATCCCGGGCCATCTTAGCAAGAACGGGATATCGGCATTGTTGAACTTTCCACCATTTTAAAATGTCAAAACGTGCATCCATGGGTTTACGATCTTCACTAAGATATTTTTCTAACTCACTTTTGTTCAAAGATGTTTGCGAACTACTAATAACTTAGGTATTGTCCTTGTTTCAACCGAACCATCATCACTAACATGTGTCTTAGACTCAACATCAAGTAACTTCTGTTTTTTTATCAATGTTTGCCAGAAATTTTGGGCAAGTGCTAATATGGTTTTTCAGAGGGGTCGTCCCGCTTTTTGATGCACAACCTATCAACCTACTGCAGTAAACACACTCAGCCTTATCAACGACATCACTTTTAACAAAATGATCCCACCAACCAGATCTTTTTCTACTTGCTCGTGTAGGTTCAGATTCACTTACAGTACTGTTGGGTATATTTGGGGGTTTTCCTTTTCCATTTTGTTTCTTCGTTTGCTTTTTTTCTTTAGCCTTAGAAATCACCTCATTTTCCGACACTAGCTCACAATCAGAGTTGTTTGCATTGGAGATATCCATTTAAAACAACCTGTAACAAATCAAAATACAATGAATCCATGAACAAATCGAAAAAAGATAACAAATCTATGAACAAATCTAAATGGAAATCGTATGAACAAATCAAAACAAGATAACAATCTATGGAACAAGCCTGAATGGAAATCATATGAACAAAAAATCCTATGAACAATCTATGAACAAATCAGAAACTGGAAACAAATCATACATAACTAATCGAAAAAATCATAAACTTGGATTTGGAAGATGAAACAAATCGATGAAACTGGAAACAAATCATACATAACTAATCGAAAAAATCATAAACTTGGATTTGGAAGATAAAACAAATCGATGAAATTGGAAACAAATCATATATAGCTAATCTAAAAATCAGAAACTTGGATTCGTATGAAACAGAAACAAACCTTGGATCTTCGATTTTCAGATCTTGTTTTGATTATTGGATTCTTCGATTTTTAGTCTCACAGGTCTAGATGTTTTTTAATTCGTGGGGTGAGTCGAGTGTGAGTGAATGAGAGGTGAGAGGCTGAGAGCGGCTGATAGAAAGAGATTAGGGTTAGGTTTTGTTTTCTATAGTGGTATTATATACACCGTGTATTTAAAAAAATTGGATATCCGAAATATCCGAAACTTTCTGAAATCACTATCCGAATCCGAAAATTCGGATTATCCGAATTTCGGATATCCGAAAATTCGGATATCCGAATTTTCGGATAATCGGATAAAGCGGATTCGGATTCGGATGATTTTGAACAACCCTAGTTATTAGTTGAAGATGTGTCTTTCTTTTCGTCTTGTCATGTTATCTTGTAGGCACCTTTTTGTTGATCTTTCTTAACTGTATCTTCAGCATATGATCAGGTTGATCATCTTTTTCTTCAATACTTACATAAAAAGTTTCCTAACAATTCCTTTCCCTCGTCCATTCCATTACCCCGTACCAAACATACCCTTAATTGCTAATCGTTTGAGTAAAATCTTATAATAGGTAACTTCTAAATTAAAGCCCCAGATGAAGATCAAGCCACGTCAAGAACCGATTACTTACCGAATGCTCGTTATCTTTCGCTTTCAGTTAAAGTGTTTTGAAATGACAAACATGTGGTCTTGTATGTTGAATCAACTTACTTCTACCTTGTTTTAGCTTATGTTTTAAAACATGTAATATTTTGTTATAATCGTACGTATAAAATGTGAAATTATATATATATATATATATATAGGAAGGAGTTCATGCGAGAACCACCCTTATTGCGATAACCGCGAGAACCAATGTGAACACAACCTAAAATAGCTAAAAAAACCTAACCCCCACCCCCCCCCCCCCAAAAAAAAAAAAAAAAACCTAAACCCCCCCACCCCCCCCCCCCCAAGCTAAATGCTAAAAACTAAAACCCCCAAAAAACCTAAAAAAAACTAACCCCCCCCCCCCCCAAAAAAAAAAAACCTAAACCCCCCTCCCCCACCCCCCAAAAACCTAAACCCCCCACCCCAAGCTAAAATGCTAAAAACTAAAACACCAAAAAACCTAAAAAAATCTAAAAAAAATCAAAAAAAAAAACTAAATTTTTTTTTTTAATATTTTTTATGCTCAAATCGCTACTTTTAATGGCTAAATTTTTTTTTTTTTTTTTGCTTCGAAAAGTAGCGATTTTTATATAAAAAAATATTAAAAAAAAAAAATTGTGTGATTTTTAGCTATTTTTAGGCATTTTTGGTTGTGTTCACATTGGTTCTCGCAATAAGAGGTGGTTCTCGTATGATCTTCTCCCTATATATATACATAGGATAAGGATTCGTTAGGAACTACCCTTTATTGCGAGAACCGCGAGAACGAGTGTGAACACAACCAAAAATACCTAAAAAAATTAAAAACACACAAAATAATTTATTTTTATTAAAATTCGCTAAATTTCGTCACTAAATTTTTTTAGTGACGAATTGTAATTAAAAAAAAACTCTTTTAGCATTTAATTGTGGGGTTTGGCTTTATGGTTTAGTATTTAACATTTAGCTTGGGTGGGTAGAGGGTTTAGGTTTTTGGGGGTTGTGGGTGGGGGGGGGAGGGGGTTGTTTTTTTAGGTTTTTGGGAGGTGGAGGTTAGGTTTTTTAAGGTTTTTGTGGGTGGGTGGGTGGGGGGGTAGGGTTTTTTTTTAGGTTTTTGGGGGTGTGGGTTAGTTTTTTTTGGGGCTTTTTGGTGAGGTATGTTTTTTTTTTTTTTAGGGGGGGGGGGGGGGTTAGGTTTTTGGGTTGGGGTGGGGTGGGGATGGGTGTTTAGGTTTTTAGGTGATGGTGGGGAAAGTTTGTTTTGTTGTGTTCATATTGATTCTCGTGGTTCTCATAATAAGGGGGTTATAAAATGAAACTTATATATATATATATATGAAGGGGTCTTACATTTGCTCGTCAGTTGAGGCACAGCGTGCCACCTTCACAACCTTTGTAATGGTTGCTGCGCGCATCACCGCTTCAATTGGTGGCCGGGTCCACCGATCTCCATCTCTCTCTGATGCATAAGCGTGTATATGTATAAATGTGTGTATATATTATAATTATTTTTATTGTTTTTTATTTTTAGGTAAAAATAAAATTGAAAAATAAATGGGTAAATATAACGATACATTTTAACTTGGCTAGTGATTTTGATGAAAATGACAACAAAATCAAAACGTTAGGTTTTCAGATAAAAAAAGGTTATTTTAGATGTAATAGTAAAATTAGTCTAAAACTCAGAGACGATTTTAATACGATAGTTATAACTGAACAAACTACACACCAGGATACATACAACTATGCATGCATGCATGCTTTTATATTGTTATTTGAATATATCAAATTAATCAAACCTAGCTTGTGAAACGATAAACTTTAAAAGATTATGACTTGATGTGTTCACACTTCACTTAACTAATGACGTGCTATTAACACGTATCTTTTTTTAAAATGTAATATCATTGGTTAACTATATCTAATGACTAATCAAATACCCATCCACATACGTCTTCTCCATTATGTCACTTCCACTACAGAGATCCAGTTTCCATTTTGAGTTTACAAGTTTATTTTTACGGTTGAGACTTAATTTTAATTTGGAGTTGCAAGGTTGTTTTTCAGTAGGAGGGGTGTGAACTGTGGTTTTGTTGTAGCAATGACTTGGAGGCATGTGAGGCATGCAATTAGATTTTTACAGACCTGCCATAAATAGTTTATTTAAATTACTTATATGATAATGGACCCGCAATTACACACGGGTCTTCAATACTAGTTTTTTTTAATGGCTAATGTTGCACACCATGGGGATTGAACCCCTGATCTCTCCTATTCTAAGCTCTATCTAAACTCACCAACACCACTGGGCTATTCCCAAGTGGATACTAGTTTTTATTTAGTAACAACAAGATGTCAATAGATAAACGCATCTAATAACTTTAAAAACTTGATATATCAAAAGAAGATGTCAACAGATAAACACTTCTAATAGTTTTAAAAACTTGTTATATCCAACGTTTTAGATTTTGATTATGTGTATGAGTTGGATTGCATGCACGTGCCCCAACCTGATTTCGATCTTGGTGGTTTCTCTAATAAGGACACCCCCCCCCCCCCCTAAGCCCAGAATGCTTTGGCGAGTGCCTTATTTAGTAGAAATGTCCAGAGTTTAGGAGAGAAGTTTAGTCATCCCCTCGTCAGAAAGCCGTGTTTGATTGTCTCCGAGCTCCTCATGCTCAGGATTTCCTGACAGTCATCCCCATTGAAGGACTAGGCCAACACATGTCGGCAGTGGAATACCGGGCAATTCTTAAGTACCGGTTAATGATCCCCCTGTTTCTGGTTGATGAGCCCTGCCCAGTTTGCCGCAAGGTTTGTTTAGATATTTTTGACAAGCATGCGGTCCATTGTAATGAGTTACCTGGTTTTAAATACAGGCATGATTTGGTAAGGGATATTTTGTTTGATGTTCTAAAGCGGACAAGGATTTCGGCAAAAAAGGAGTCTCCGGTGAACTTTCTGACGGATCTGCTCTATAGGAGGTCTACTCTTCGGCCAGCTGACATTTTTGTGTTTGAGTGTGCCAGGGGAAAACATGTTTGTGTGGACCTTACAAGAGTGTCCCCTCTTGTTGGGCTCAGGGATAATGGGTTTGTTGCTGGCCAGGCCGCGTTGAAGGCGGAATCAGGCAATGTCGCTAAACACGAGAAGGGTTGTTTAGAGAATCAACACGTGTTTTATCCCATTTGTTTTTGATACATTTGGTTCCCTAGCCCCAGAGGCCGTGGAATTCCTAAACAGGGTCCAGCGGGTTGTGAATAGTAATATTTCAACCCTTAAGGGTTGCTTCGTCTTTAGTAGGATCGGTTTTGCAATTCAAAAGAGGGTTGCAGCGCAGCTTGTTGCCTGTTTTGTTTACCTGCCACTTGTTTATAATTTGTTATTTTGCCATTTTAATGAAATTAACTGTCTTTAAAACTAAAAAAAAATAACTGGATATATTTACTTAGAAAAGAAAATTAAAATGCGATTCTCTCCCTGTTTCTCATTTTTTTAATACTTCAACATTTTAATTTATTGAGATGACACATTTCGACCCACCAAGTCTTTTAGCAGCCTTATTTGATAAATAGAAAAATTTAGTAAAAGTTGATAATTATTCGTTACGACGTTTTAACTTGTAACAAATGCAATTTTGAGTTCCTCTTTAATTATCTTTAAGGTTCATTGTATCTTGGCCCCTTTGTGGTTAGTGCCAAAAAAAAAGGAAGATTTTCATGCCATAAAAACAAATCAATACTTCCATTTCAATTATAAAGCAAGAGGACAAGGGGGACGTTTCGAAAAATGTTTTTGAATGGTGTAAATAGATGCCCCTTAAATGTAATTTTAGTTAATGGATGGGTGATAATTTTGGTAATTTTTTGGTTAAGTCAGTCAAGAATATGTAGGAAGAGGACGGGGGACATTTCGACAAATGTTTTTGAATGGTGTAAATGGATGCCCCATAAATGTAATATCATGGTTTGGAGGGCAACCTTGATAGACTAGCTACTATGGTATACTTGAGTGGTTTTGTGAAGACATGAGGAAACACCAGAACATCTTTTCACGGCTTGCATATTCTCGAACCAAGCGCTTGGTGTGATATACCACCGCTATTCATCTTCTTAGTTAGAGATCTTCTGGAAGCGTACAGATTTTTTAAACAAAGGGAAGAAAGGCTAAGAAGATCATTCATGGTCTAATTATAATAATGTGCTGGTATATTTAAAAAGGAAGAAATAATATGATCGTTCAAGATATTAAAAACAGGCAGCAGGATGTCTTGGGAGAAATTAAATTAATTTTTGTTTGGTTAAGGAATAAGTCTTCTTACAGGGACCTTCGATGGGAAGATTAGTGTAAATCCCCTTTGCATATGTTGTAATTTTTGGCATTTTGCCCATCTCTTGCCCTCGGAGATGTGTCTAATGAAGTTTAATTAAAAAAAAAAGAAATTATAAATTTCAGTTTTTCATGTTGCAATACATTCTATACTTAAAGTAAAAAGTCGGTGGGTGGCTTTCCACAATCACCTTTAAGTTTGAAGATTTTTTACTTTTATTTTATAAATCTGTAAATTACATTTTTGGCACATAAAATTTTCCTTTCTTTTAATCCCTACTTTTTTAGCTTACAATTTTACCTATACTTTGGTAATTTACATTACTATGCTTTATACCGACCTCTCAACTTTTAAACTTTTCATTTTAATATTTCGACGCAAATTTGGTATAGGCTTTCGTGCTTTATTTTGTAATGTTTCCTACAGATGAATCAGGTCACTTATAATTCGTTTTGACTTGACGGTATAGATTCGAGTTAATCGAGTTGCATATAATACGTTATGAGTGTACGGTATAAACTTGATTTACTTTACGTTTTGATCCAATCGCAATGCAGCTGTATCCTGCATTGAGTTCAATCGAATACGTCGAAACACGTGTTTTCATTGATTAATGTATTACATAACGTTTGGACTAATTCGTTCAACATTTGCAATGTACCCGCGCCGCAACACGCGTGGTTCTTATTACTAGTTTTTCTTAAATTACATATTTTCAAGTGACACGAATAGTTTTATATTTTAATTATCACATTTGGACATAACATATTTTAGCTTTTAGTTTTGCTTTTTTAATTATTTTTTTTAGTGCATTGTTAAAATGGAGTAAATCAAACACTTTATGTTTTTTATAATTATGTTTTAATATAACTACTATAATTTTTTGTTATAATTTCTTTTGGGTAGATTTCGTTTCTCGCTTATGACTTAAAAATACGATGTTTTATAAAATTTCGAATTATACACAATAATATAAAGTGATGTCGTCTATCTTTTATCTATACCTTTTGACATAAATTTTATTTGAATCTGAGTTGTACACAATAATATAAACTGGTGTCATTTGCCCTTTTCTTTATTTAAGCAATATAATATGACATTTTATAAGTCGTTTACCCTTTTCGTTATTTGAGTAATATAATATCACATTTACTAAACTTTCGAATATAAATTTGCGACGTGTTTATATTTATCTACGATTCGATGAATTTTTTTTATTCAAGCGAACATCGAAACCGGTGTTTTATTTGGATTTATGGTTTTCTTGACATGGTGATACAATATTCATTGAGTTTTTTTTATATGTTACGTCATTGTTTACCTTTTTTGTTATTTGGTTAACATAATATAAAGCTTTCAATACACCGTTGCAACATTCTTATTTTAATCTACAATTCGATAAAAAAAATTTAATCCAATGAGTAAATGTAGTTATTTTTTTTGTTCTTTACCATGAAGAACCGAATCATTATGGTTCAAACTATATGGGTACCTGTACTGTATTTGTTTTTTTAGGGTTATCGGATTTTAATAATCATAAGTTTCATCTGTTGGTCAATAATAATTCTAACTTTAAAAATTCTCACTAACGATCTCAACTTGTAAGAATTTGGCCCACATTGATCATTTTCTAACATAGGTGCACTTGAATCAATTGAGTCTACAGGTGCGCTTAAATATATTGAGGAGGCAAAATTCTTATATGTTTGAAAATTATCGATGGGGCCAAACTTTTACAAGTTGGGATCATTGGATGGAATTTCTAAAATTGAGATTATTACCAGCCAACATGTGAAACTTAGGATTATTAAAATCCAATAACCCTTTTTTATAATTTTCTCAACGTAACAACATAAAATTGATTAAAAATCTCGACGTCACGACATAAAATTGATTTAAATAAACTTGTATTGTCTATAGAGTATTTTTAAGTACCGTATGCTATAGCTAGTGCTAGTGACCGGATCGATGCCTCACCTGAACAAAATTGGTACCGGTATCAGTATATTGTTTCTATAGTTTTCGATCGATACAAAACATGTCTCCATATCCTTTTGGGCGTATCTCTTTTAACGAGCTGAGCGTATCTCTTTTAACGAGCCGATAACGTTCGTAAGCCTGCCGCGGAGCGCGGAATCTCACTAGTTATCAACAAAAGGATAACATAATGTATGAAGCATGTTAAAATTTTTCGAAACATTGAAAAATCTTGTTAAGAGCTTAATGATGCGTCCAAATATATGAGACGTAAAGGTTAACAAAGAAATAATTTATAGAAATATAGGTACTAACGTTACGATATAAATTTTATTGAAAATGCTATATCAAGTATTAGGGGTGTTCATCGAATCGAATAACGAATTTTCGAATAATTCGAATCGAATATTTCGATTTTTTATTATTTTTACCTGAATTCGTATTCGATTCGATTCAATTAATATTTGAAACTCGAATCGAATTCCAACCGAATTCGAATAAATTCAATTTAATTCAAATTCACCCTAAACAATAAATTATTTTACTTTCATTTTTTAAAATACTACAACCTAATTATATTCAACATAAAATATAATAATCTGTAAAATTAATTAACTATCAATATGTCAAAACACCAAACATTATAAGATAGGTTGGTTACCGGTAGCGATTTGAGTTAGGTAAAAATATAGAAATAAGTAGCATTGACTATTTGGTTTGGTAATGTTATGAATAATAAACTTATCATTTATGGAGGTAGTTCATATTTTGGCCAAGTTTGGAAGTTATATATGTGTATATATGTTTGTGAATGTATATACATATATCAAAAAATTATAAATAAATTGAATTCGAATTTCGAATCGAATCGAATTCAAAATCATAAATTCGTACTCGATTCTAATTCGATTACTGGACTCGAATACGAATCAACTTGAATTCGAAGTTTTTTAATCGAATTCGAATCGAGTCGAATTTCGAATTTTTCGAATTCGAATCGAATTCTGAACACCCCTATCAAGTATCGGTACCATACTGAATTGAACTAATACCGATCGAATAACATCGGTACCGATATTTTTTATGGTTTTTTATTGATATAAAAGGCATGTTGATATAATTTTGGGCATGTCACGGTTTGTGTAATTATACATAATACCATTGTAAACAAGTTCTTTTATTTTAGTAATATTAGATTTAAATAACCCCAAGTTTTACCATTTGGCTGTAGCACTCCCAACTTACGGATTATCTCACGCCACTTCCAACTTTCAACTTAATTTTCTTTGACACTCCCAAACTAACTGAACACTAACCCAGTTAGCTGACTTCAGATGTCATGTCACTAAATAAGTGCCACTGTGCCACATCCATAAGTTAAAAGTTTAGAGTGATGTGGTACAATATTGGTAAGGTAGAAATATTATCATCTAAATGGTGAAAATTACAGTTATTTAAATCTAATATTCTTTTCTTATATAATAGTATAATACACATATTGCATAGGGAATTTTCACTAGTTTGGATTCAAATACATAAGAACTCATTTTAGAACTAACCTAATAAGACCAACTTGTTTAAGGTATTTATAAATATGATGTGTTGATTCTTAATATGAATGGTTATGTTTTGGGGTGGTTAGTCTGAATGGTAAAAGTTTAAGTTATTTTGATTCCATCTTTCTTTATTTTATAATACATACATTACATGAAGGAATTTTCACTAGTTTGGATTCAAATACATAAGACCTCATTTAGGAACTAACCTCGTAAGACCGGCTAGTTTTATAAATATGATGTGTCGATTCTTAATATGATGGTTAAGTTTTGGGATAGTTAGTCTAACGTGTTTGACAAATATGTTATGTGTTGAGTTGATCTGTTAAACTTGTATTTGTATTTGGTTATGAGTTTAACCCGACAACTTGATTACAACATGCCAATCTTTCTGTCAACTCATTTGATCAATTTAGATAAATGGATTACATAGGTCGCGTTCTCGTTGCATGAGTTTAGTGTGTTATGGCTAAAGCGATATCTTTGACACTAACTGAAGGGGTATGGTCCCAGATCTCGCGTCAGCACGACCGCGAGCGACCATTACCCTTATCAAAAACCCCCACCAGCAAGAACTTATCTGTGTCCGTGCAGGCACGCGCGAACACAGCGGTCGAATCCAATCGGTCAACAGATGGGAATATATACCTTATGTATGAAAATGGGTCTATACATAGCGATGCGGCCCGGCACCGCATCCTATGAACATTTTCATCACGACAAGGGATCTGGACAACAGTAACAGTCACCAAGCAGCGACGCGGCACGGCACTACATCCCGTATACGTCTTGGCCAGAACAAGAACGCGGGAACAACATCAGTTACCGCAAGCAGCGATGCGGCCTGACACCGCATCCTGCCTACAAGGCACGTGTGACTGACACCACAGTGCAAGTGGCAGCCCACATGTAAGCGACAGACTGACACCACAGCAGGACGTGGCATCACCACCGTAACCGACAGGCCTGACACACCTGCAGGAGGCTGTGCGATGTCAGACTAGCCACTCAACTACCCTCCTTCACTCCTCGGCTATAAATACCCATCCCAAACCAGGTTTGAGGTATCTCTTCACAACTCTCACACTACTACTACTATCACACTTTGCTTCCCAAGCAAATTACTGATTCTCACGCCGGAGAGTGGTAACAAGGAGCACCCCCCACCCCATCCTCCTTGTTACGAGTCACGGTTTGTTTCCTTGTGCAGGAGATCAACCAGCGGACGATCCAGCCAGCGATTCTCGGAAAGAATGGATTAACCCTACTTGACGAGACCAGTGAGTTAACCCCCTTGGTTAACCATTGTTTCATCATTGGCGCCCACCGCTACTCTTAGCACTTTTTTTCCACATTCCT
>JARYGA010008762.1:0-36107 GCA_030545235.1 Helianthus tuberosus | reverse complement strand
TAATAATAAAAATTTAGATTACCCTATTTTTATATTTTAGTAAAGGTTGACAATTATAATTAAAATTAAAAATATCGCTACCAAAATTATGTGCTCACTTTCTTTTATAGATAAGCCTCATTTGTTATGTTTCATACACATCGCATCTACTGACTTTGTATATTTCGATATACATATCTTTTGATATGAGTGTTATGGGTTTCATTGTAATTCATATAGTTATTGTATTGTTGAGTTAACATATTATGTTTTTCATGTACTTTTCTTCATAGATTATTGTATATCATCATCAAGTAAGTAATCTTAATTCTTTTTTTATGAATTGCAGAGATGGAACAGGCTGCTATCACACTTCTTAATAATGTTGATCTTAATGTTGATGATTACACTATCAGAATCCGCATAGTCCGGCTATGGACAAGACCTACCTTCAACAATCCTAGGAAGATTTATTGCAACGACATGATATTCATGGACCAGGAGGTTTTTTTAGGCCAATGCATACTTTTTTTCAATTTCAAATTAATGTGTTACTGTTTATAATTAATTATAAAACGTTGTGTTTTAGGGCACCCAAATGCAGGCATTTGTTTTACAAAAAAACACTACTGCTTTTGAGCATTTGCTGAAAGAAAATCAATGTTTAACTATTCGTAATCCTTTGATGGGTGAAAATCGTTAGAAAGTTAAATATGTTCATAGTTCATTGAAGATCAATCTAAATGACAACACTACTGTCGAAGCATGTAACGAGCCTGTTGGTGCTGAATGGGGATTTGATTTTTCTCCATTTGATTCTGTTGTGGATGACCCTGATGATGACGGTAAGTCTTTCAAAAGCCCGATTGGTACTTTATTTAAAAATGTGTTCTTCATTTTTAATATTTTAATATTATATTTTTTATGTAATTTTAATTACATTATTTTGTATTTTTTAGATGTTATTGGTTTTGTGGTTAAGTGTCTTCCGTCAGAGGATAAAAGTGAACATAATAACGGCAAAGACGAGAAGAAGACTACCTTTATTCTGGAAGATTTGCAGTACATTCTTATATATACCTACATTTACTTATATATTTCTCCCATTTTATATATTTTACAACTAGCAACTTACGTATTTAAACTTTTTTTTTTTGTAGACACCATCAGATTTACGTGACGTTATGGGGTTGTTATGCTGATCAGATTTTAGAATTTGAGAAGAACCATAAGGATGAAAAGAATGTTGTGGTCGTTGTTCAGTTTGGGAAGTACAAATTTTGGGGAGGTATATTCTATACCGACATTCTCACTTATCATTCAAGTACATATTTAATTTATTCAAGTTGTGGTTTTATTTACATGTTGCTATAATTAAACAGGTAATTTGTTTATCTCCAATTTGTATACTGTAACTCGAGTCTTCATAAACACTGAAGTAAAAGAGATTTTGGATTTCAAGAAAAGGTTTGTAATCTTGTTACCTTTTTTATAATATCTTTTGAATACGTATTTTTGTCACATACATTATTTTTTCTGTACAGTTTCCTTGCTCAGCTTACTGCTTCAACGTCTTCCGGTTATTCTGGATTGAGTTCTTCTGCTATCAAGTCAACGACTGATGAATATCTATCTGATGTTTCCTTTAGTACTATTGGAGCATTAAGCGAAATATCCGAAGTATTGTTACAATTTTTTATTGTTTTATTTATTATACCTATTATTTTTTCCTTTCAGAATGTTCTAAATTATCTACTATGTATACAGCAAAAGTTTGTTATTATCCTGGGAACAATTAAGAGCTTTGCTTCAGAAGACTCATGGTTTTACAATGCATGTAAGAGTTGCAACAAAAAAGGTTCTTACCAACACTATTTGCAAGGACAAGCAAGATGGAAGTGAAGGATATGATGAAGTAACTATCTTGGAATGCCAGACTGATCGTTGCAATAAAAGGACCATTGTGTCTGTTCCCAGGTTAATTTACTTGATTCATTTATTGTCCTAAACATATTACATGATCGTTAACAAAATATTATTTAAAATTTTGACAGGATAAAAGTTCTAATACGTGTTCAGGATTGTACCGGGATTGTCACTTTGACGTTGTTTGAACGTGAAGTTGTTAAACTGATAAAGGTTAGCGCAAACCAGCTTTTGGATAAAAACATTGAGGTAAGTTATATCGTGGGAATAACATTTCGTTACTTCCTTTATACATCTTAATGTTTTATATGTTAAACTGGTATATTTATAAATTATGTCTCGAAGTTATGCAATATGACACTCTTAATGTTTATCAAACAGTTAGCCAGCGACGGTAACTTTCCCAAGGAGCTGAAGGCATTGTTAAATCGGAGGTTTGCGTCTAAGATAGCCATAGGTTCGTTTAACATAAAAAACAAATCAGATGGCTACTCGGTGTCGAAGTTGACTGAAAAATCCTGCAATCATCACCGATCTTGATAGGCATTTTGATGCTTTCCAGGTTCGACATACCTTCTATACGTTAGTTGTACTTTTTTGTTATAAAAACTTATAGCACACTACAATATTTATTGAAATATATGAAATAAATACAGCCTGCTGATGATGAACCTTTAAATGCTGTTCCGTCTGATTCAAATGCAACTGTTAACTTTCATGTTAAGGTATGTCAAACAATTTATGGAATTCACTATTGGTTGAACATTTAGTCATTCACCTTATTTTATCAATTGTTTTTTTTTACCTTTTTAGTTTTTATTTACAGGATTCTGTTTCCCGTACTGGTGATGAAGACACTCCTGTGTCTAATTTGAATAAAAGCATGTTTACCACACCCTCTGGACCTGAGTTGAACTATTCTGTGAAGATGCTTGAGAATGAACTTAAGCTTAATTTGGATGCCGTTTATGATGTGGATTTATGTTCTTCGCAGTCGTCAACTAAACCGCGTAAGAGTGATGGTGAGAAAGATGAAGATTTGAATGTGAATGTGGGGCTTTTGAAGCCAAAGCTTGAAAAGTAGTGTGCCGAATCTAATAGTCATCTCAGTCTTTTCCAAAACTTTTCTATGTTTTTTTTGTTCAATCATATTCAGAAATTTTTATTTGATTACTTGATGTTGGTTTTTTACCCACTATGTGTGGCGGTTTATCTTTATTATCATTTGTTATCGTTATATCAATAAGAGATGATATTATTAATCAGCATTTGCATTTTTTTATCTACGTCGATTTCTATTTATTGTACGTCGGGTTTTTTTTCTTTCATTATCATTCAAAACTTATATGTTATGACTTGATGTTACTTTTTTACCGACTAGGTATTTTGTTTTATGTTTATTGTGGTTTTCATTGTTATATCAATAGAAGATGATATTACTAATCACTTTATGGTGGTATGTCATATATATCAATAATAGATGATAGTATTGATCAGCCTTTGGCTTTTTTATATACGTCCGTTTATATTTATTGTAGTTTGTGATCTTTATATCACTAAAGAGATATTCGTTAATTATCCTTTGTTAAATCAACAAATAACGTTATATTTATATTAGTATTACTTTTTCCAACTTTATTAAACCTACCATCCTGATAACATTCTTAGTATATTAAAGTTTGATTTCAAATATTAATCCGTTTCCATTAATCAAAAATATTAAAAATAAACATGCCATATAAACGAAATTTAAATTTGGTAAGTACTAAAATATAAGATGTTTTAAATGTTGAAATTAACCATAATATGTATATTAAAGTTGGAAGGTTGGAAAATCAATATATATAGAAACGTTATTCGGTTATTTAATTTTAATTAAAAAATATTATTCAAAGTTTTGACTTTTCAATATTAAGAAATTAATCATTAATATCTTAATCAATATAATTAAATGTTTAGATTACTAATGTTTCCTTAAAAACAGAATTTACAACATATAAATCTCTTCATCCCATTTCATCTCATTTGTAGTTTTTAGTTCAACCATACATCCCTTTCACTACAAGGGTATTGTAAGCCAGTTTGAACAATCGATTACTTTCTTATTCCAATAAAGTCTTCCGCAATGTATAAACGGTCAAAGCATGATTCCAATTCTTTGGGAAATCAATCAAACAAGGAAAACACTTCAGGCTGTGAGTTTTTATTTATCTTTCACACTAACTTAAGACCCCGTGTATTACACGGGCTGCTAAAAGAAAATATTTTTATTATCACCGTTAACAAAAATATCATGACTTTATAAACGTTAAAATATTTTTATTACCTACACTTACCTCAACTGGACCTTGTAGAGAACTCATCATGCCTGTTATGAAATCTAAAAATAAACCAATAAGAAGTCAACAAAACTTGGCACATAAACTACATGTAAATACATATACATATATTACTTGAAGTTTATAGCCTTGAAAACACAGGTCCTACATAAGAAGTGTAACACCTTTACCATAACTTCATCATCATTTTAAAAGATAAGTTGATATTCATGAAGAGGTTCAAAGTAAGTATCGGGAAATTTGAAATCTATATACAAATTAAAGTACACTTTGACAGAATATGGAAAATAACAATTTACAATCTAATCAATTAGATATAACAATTTATATTTATAATCTAATGAATTAGCAAATAGCAACTCTAGATTGAGATACAAACTTTGACAACAAAAAATGAAATTAGCTAAATTGAAGACAGTGAGAATATAGAAACCTAAAGTCACGAAATTAGACCCACAATATTTTTTTACCTTCCATTCTACAAATGGCTTTGCTAGATCCAATTTGATACTTAGATTTTTTTTGTTCCATAAGTGAGCTTGGCTTTTCATTGATAATCGGTTCCTCCATTTGGGCCACCCATAATTATCTTTCCCTCTATTAATACCATTTGTTTGTTCAACAGCCTTTTTTATTCGAACCCAGCCCCATAACATGAACCTGATAGTGCACATCAAGCCCAACATACCCAATATTATTTTTAATATACTTGTGTACCCAATCCCATCCCTTATTCTCCTAGTCAAAATGGATAAAATAAATAAGGATACCTTTTTTATGTGCTTCATCGTTAAGGTCTTTTAGGCCAGGCCAATCCAAATTAGCAATACACAACTTCATAGGCCTGCAATTAATTTCCAGGTCCCAAGCTCAGAAAGATAACACTATAATTACAGCCCAAAGTTTGAATACACCAATCGTGCTTACATTCATAGTCTCGATCCAATGTTGGGCCGGCGAACTTGGACCAGGCCACTCAATTAACCCCGCACACACTCACAATATAATAACCAGCCCACAAATGTCCACTTTTATTCCCGACTTCCATTAGCCTGCTCGCAAAACTCTGACCTGTCTTGGATTGCATCTTAATATCTTTTGCTTGAGTTTCTTTTGGTCTTCTTTTACCCAACACATATTGTAACCATTGTGCCACCTTCTTTTACCATATATTAACTAACCAGGTGTGATAAAGGCTATAGAACTTTTAACAAATCAAGTGTGATGACCATCTCTTTCTAGTTTCTTAACAACATAATGTACCAGCAAAGCATGCTACCAATCTTAGTTCATGAAATGGAACCTCTAAATGAACAGTTTAACTGACTCATTTAGTTTGTAAAGATTACACAAAAAAATATATATTTTGCTCGAACAGCTGGTTGTTGCCACAAGCCTACAAATACGATTTGACCCAAACTAAAGTCAGATGACTTAGCATTCCTCTATCACAAATTTGTAAAAAAATTAAGGAAAAAATAAAGGCAAATTTATTGGTGCAAATAAGCTAAGATTCCTAAACAAAGCATATATATGAACATTCTACGAAATCCTTTTCAATCCTTTAATCACAATATACATGCATGAAACTTATGTTCTAAATTCTAATGCCCATAGAAGTTGCAGATCATTAGGCGTTTGAGCAAATTCCATCAAACGTCTTCTTGTTATGGGTCACAATTTTGGTATTAAGAGGTCACAAAAATTTGTTTTACTACATGATTTTCAATAGGGTTCAATCATCATCAGCCTCAAGATCACTAAATGAAATGTCTTCATTAGTTCCAAATTGAACACCAGGTCCAACATATCCATTTAGTTCTAAGTATTCATGGATTCACTTATCAACCCATTTGACCCATTCAACTTGTTTTCTTCTGAGCTATTTTTTTGTGACCCGTTTGGAATAAAAATAAATAAATAAATAAATTACAAATTAATAAGAAAATGGATTAAAATTGCAAGAATTGTCACCTTTAGTATGAACAATAGCGTCAGTCATTCCTATAGGAAAAACAATATAATATGTTCAGTTCTAAACACTAAAAGATCTTACCTCCAATCCTTTCATAGAAGTTAGCCGAATGCTCTGCAAACTGAGCATCTTAATACATTTCAATCCACATCAGTTGATGGACTTCATATGCTTGCGATCTAACGATAGCTATTGTAAGTTTGCCTAGTTCTGCACCATCACCTAAATGAGCATAATTTTAGCATGTTGTCCCAAACAACAAATACTTCCTATTTAAAAATGTACAGGTCTTTTCACAATCAAATAGAATCCTTAGAAAATTTTAGTGTATAGTGTGGCTATTGAAAACACATGTAAATTTAAGGGATGATTTTTTTAGGTTTATATAAACTTAAAGAAGACCTGAAATGTATTATTATAGAGTTTTTGGCTAGGCGGTGTCTTCCAAGATACAGCAAGCCGAAAAAGCAAAATAGAATGAAATAAAAACTTTCTACAAATACAAATGTATTACCTTCTATTCTCCTATACAATGAGTTAGAACAACTAAATACAATAATGCAACAGTTGGTTCACTATTTGGCATTCTTAAGCATTTAATAAACATAAACCAAATTGAAATATGATATAAAATCTAAAAAGTGCATTATAACCTAATCATAAGTTTATAACAAAGTTGAAAGAGTAAAATTACAGTAAAAGATAACAGAGATCATTAATTTAAGTTCAGAGCAACCAACCAACCTGAGTTAGCAACCAACCAACCTGAGTTGAATAAGATATCCGCAGCATCCACAGCAAGACAAAATCACCGCCATAAATAATATCATTTATATCTCCAAGAGTTCCATTTGCTTCACTAAAACCAACAGAACGAGCCTCAGCAAACGAACCCAAACCCTTCCTCAACACATATTTGAAATAACCATATATAATCATATATAATCACAGTGCTTGTTCGTTTGTTACCTTAATTGCCAAACATAGTTGACTGGAGACCAATGATTCAAACTTGATAACAATCAAACTGAACAAATCAAGTAGCAGCAACCGTCGCGGACCACTGTGTACATTGCCAGAAAATTTTAAAAGACACAAAATTTCAGATCTTACAATAGTCGGCTAAAGAAGAAAGAGGTACCTTTAAACCATACCTGGATTGTGAATCAGATGGACTTGAACCAAAACTAACAAACAATTTGTACATATCAAATCGTACCCCTATTTCGCTCGAAATTAAACCAATAACCAATCAATTGTTGAAAAAACACACTCAAAACTTTTCAGCATCAAAATAACTAATATGCTAATGTTTTTCATAATATCCTTTATGTTATCAAGGTTTTATCACCAGAAGAGTGTACCCGTTCAACCTAAATGTGCCGTAGTTTTATTCAGCTATTCGAGCATATATGAATAGAAAATTAGCTGAACTAATCAGTGTGCATCATGAATACAAAAGCGGGCAAAAAGGAAAAATCATAAAGATGGAAAAAAGATACCTTGTTGTGATTGCGTGAAGAAAAGACCAAGAATGGCTAATATAATCTCAGACCCTGAATTTGCAATTGAGCAGCAAAAAACTGCAGGGTGGTCCATACCTGAATAACCTGCAGAAAATACACCAAACCTTATCATGTGCATAACAGAGCAACTTAAAAAATATGATTTGTAGAATCGTTCTCAAAAAAACTTAATGGGCAACAAAACGCAAACTTGACTTGATTAATAAACATTTTCACAAACCTTGTACCATATTATCCTTTTTAACGCTAGCAAGCAGTGGTTGGAGCATCTCAACAGGAATTTCAGAAAATCTTTAAGAGCAACAACAAACATATAACTAACCTGGGATTCTTCAAGGAGTAAAAAAGTTTCAAAATTGTCAGCCCGCTTCTTCAAATTCTGGTGATGATAAGCAATTTAGTAACAAAATTCAAAAATTAAAATCAATATTACCTTCAAGCGTTAAAGTTGAAGGTTATGCACACCAAATCAATAGATACCGTTGTCGGATCTGTATCAGTGATGATCTTTTTGTTTATTCCACCCTAAATTGGTAAACATATAAATGATTAAGATCGTATGTTCAAAATAAATGATACAACGAATGTTACCTGGATGCCAAACATCAGAATAGGATAACAAATTGAGACGAAATCGAGTAACTTTCGTTGTTATGGAGGAACTGCTGGGAGGAAAACTGCGGCGATTAATGAAGAACAAACTGGTAGAGGAAGAAACCTAGGGAGGAAAAAAGCGACGATTGGTGAATTAGGGTTGTGAATCGTATTGTGGAAGGGAGAAGCGTGTGAGAAAGTAGAATATTTTCAACTGATTGGTGATTGAGTGTGGTTTCCATATGAAGAGCAACAGTTTCAAAATTGAATGAAGGGGAATTGAGAAAACCCTTTTGCCGCTTATGAAAGTGAAGGAGAATAGAGAGAAAAGGCATATTGGCGCTCAAAACCTAATTATCTGACTAAATAGCAATGCCACATCAGCAGGTGATGTGGCTAAGGAGAATTCTTTTAGTATAATAGATAGATTGTTTATTTGTTGATATATGATTATAATGTAATTCATTTTTCTTTATTACAATGATAGCCACTTCAAGAAAATCCAAACGTAGATTTGCATGTACGTCCAATAATCCATAGAATATAAACAACTCAACAGGTAACATTTTTTTGTTTCTTATGATGTTAGTCTATTTTTTATACCTACAATAACAATCTAGAAATGCGATCTTTATGTTATGGGTCATTTATTTAGATGTTGCGGCTGGCATCTCAAGAAGTCCTTTTTCAGACATTACCAATGGTATTGACCTATTCTCATTTACTAAGTTATGTTCCTAATATTTAAATTCTAGATAAAAATGTATATCTATTTTATAGTTGTCAATTGATTTGAATGCCTAAAATATGTATTAAATATAACATATAAACTAAAACTTGAAGAGGTAGATATTTATAAACACGGTTACATAGTAGCAATCCAAACTACATAAAGATCGTAACTATCAAACATGTTAAGCTACTACAAAACAACTTTTAACACTACATAAGTTACGCTAGCTTTCTTCGTTAGCCAAAACTACCATATGTTATGGTTCAACCCTGTTCCAAAGATTCAAACATCACCACTAGCGGAAGACACCAGTAAGGAATAACACACCAAGATCTGGAAAGTATTGGAACGTGCAATGATCACCTTCTTTTATGTTGTTATCTTTAAGCCACTTGGCCTATCCTTTGACAACGTACTTGATACTGTTTCTATTTGGCTCAGCCCTAACATCATGTGCTGTCTCCACATCCTGCCTGTTGACGATCTTAACTTTCAATGATTCGTCAATTCCTGTCATTTCTGCTACTGCGACCGGTATGCGCTGTAGATTACAAAACATAATAATAATTTCCATTAATGTTTTTTTGTAGTACAACTATACAAAAGTTAAACAAACGATGTACAATTTGTAGACGCTTATTAACATAGAATTGTGTCTGAACTTACAAAGCGTTTGGTGTATGGCACAAAAAATATCAGTGGCTCAGGTTCATCATCATCAAATTCCTCTGCTGTTGCTGAAGAGTCTTCAGAATCCGATATGACGACAACGTCGTTTTCAGCTCTAGCCATTCTAAGAAACATTTAAAACGTTAACCCATTTTAATAATGCAATTTTTTTCTTTTTGTTGTAGTTTAAAGGAATGACAAATATACATAAGTTAAATAGGGTAATTCCTCGCGATGTTACATTTCTATTCTACTTGACTAACTTTCTTTTATTACATAAACATATCCTATATTTGTAACCCTTTTTAATCAATCTAAATTACACAAACCTATTTGTGGTGACATTCATAACAAAAATTAATTCCTAAAAGACAAGCATATTAATTTCATTTACTACCCACACTTTAAAAACAAAAAAAAACTAAGGCTAAAAATCTTTGTTATTGCATTTCATCTTACCCAATAAGTCGATACACGAAACAACTTAACTTTACAACCTAATCGTATAAAACACCTCATTATTGTTTGTTATTCTACTTTAACAGAATGATACTTTCGTTAAGTACAACATTTTTCATACATTCATTTGTTCGAACACCTGGTGTGCATCGTATACTTAACGTCTTCGAGCATGTCACTGCATTCAAATGACTACCTAAATATGTTTTTTTCATACCCGAAGACTTGTATGCAGTAAATACACTAAGAACATCATGTATGTTACCTAACTGAATGAAGGTAAATCTGTCAATGAAACAAGTTACATCTAGGTTACTGTATACAGATTTTCATTTTCATTAAAGAAATCCAACCAAGACATGGCAGATGAACATCAACATTGAAAAAAAAAGAATTATTTTACCTGATTTTCGTAGACTCATGAACCGTATGATGGACAAATGAGGAATGCAGATGAGAGCAATCTTGAAACCCTTATTGAAATCCACTAAACAAAGTTATCATTTGATGGAAGGATAGATATAAAGATGTTGAAGTATGATGGACAAGTAATTAGTGTATGTTGACTATTTGATACACCTTTCACTATCACAAGAGGGATTTCAACACAAGATGCCATGCAATCTGATGGAGTACGAGCCGCCGATTTGTCCCTCTTGGTTTTTTTATTTATTATATATTGATCTTTTAGTATAAAAGTTTACAATTAACATATTATTTTTTAGCTAAATTACATAGATCAAATATCATAACATATTTATAGAATGTTATAATAGTAACTAACTTTTCTTTGTACTAATGGATTTAAGTTTTACTAATTTTTTAGACAACTAATGCTACTATATCGTTTCTTTGGTTTTTGATGTTAATAAATTTTTAACTTCAACAGTTACACAAGACAAGTGCAGGGAGAGGCGTAAGCTACCGAAATTTTATTTGGATAGTAAAATATCTAATGTATCACACGGCTTACCGGTTTCTAAAACAAACGAATCGTCGACTTCTAATTCGTCTTCCATTTTGTTGCACACGCCGACGGTATCACAAAATGCGTCGACTATGTCGCCAGGTTAATTTGTTTATTTATTTTAAACTTTGCTTACTATTTAAACTTGCATACTTAAAGTACTTGATACATATACATGTCTATAAATATTTACATACTGTGTTTCTTTTATCAGTTGTTTTCACGCAAAGTTACGAAATTTACACTAAAGAGAGACGGAGATTAAGGAGACTGTATTTAGACAGTAAAAAATCTCCTATCACACGAGGCAAATCCATGGATATGAACACTTTACAATCCTCTTCTAATCCAAGATCCGTTCACTGCAACACACAAAATGGTAATTCTATCCTCTTTTGTTAATAGTTACAAGTAATACTATACCCCACTTTCGAAAGTCGTATTTCATATCAAATGTGACAACTAACAATCATATGAATTATGTTATTTGTGTTTAATTATTTAGGTGATGTCAGTTCGGCTTCAAACAACCAAACACCTTCAACAAGTATCAGTCGCTTTTCTATTTCTCCAAACATAACAACATCAGTGACTACAACTCCTATTCTACGCCAAACGTCTCCAAGGCTATCTCCAGGACCAAGTAAGTTATTAGGCAGATCACGAATTACATCTCCTATTCCAATGGTTGATTTGACTACAGAGGCAGCGTTAGATCAAGATCCATACAAAGGTGTTTCATCAGGTAGTCGCTTAAGTAGTATATTTACGACATTATTTTGTATAGCATTGTTTTATTTTGAAATACATGGATTGTAACGACTTGTACAAAAGTATCCTAAAACGCTCTGTAAGTGAAAACCCGAACCCCTAAAACCCTACTTTTTATGAAAAATCAAGAAAATCAAAATTTAGTACTCGCTCGCGGGCCGCGAAGGAATAAGAGAGAGTCTTCGCGGGGCGCGGCAGCTCTGCATTCGTCAAATAACGATCAAGACCACATGTACCACACCCCTTTCTAAGGCGGAAGCACGAGGTGTGATCATGAAAGGTTCTCATTGCATACGAATGGTAAACATACTACATGCTCGTAAAAATGACTCCAAATGCCAACATTACATAACTGAAAACAAAGTTTAAATGTTTACATCACAAGACAGCATATTGTCTGAAAAGTTTAAAACTTTATTCAACGATAAACATAAACAACATCCAAGAGCAAGAGTATGACCGCGCGCACATCCACTTTAGTTACTTGAAATACATGTGAGTTTTTGGAAAATCGTCAACATAATGTTGGTGTGAATTCATGCAGTTTTTGTATTGATCGTTTGTATACTTTGTATGAAAACATGGTATGTAATTTGTATAAATTAAGTATTTCTGTAAGTATCGAGATTGTTAATGGGTTGCAAGGCCATTAACATGTGACACGACATAGGAAGCATCCAAACCATAGGCATTTTTCTAGTTGTCGATTCACGACTGAGACACAAAAGCACTACTTGGTACTAGTTATCACCAAGAGTGTGGCTGCCCGAAAACCCATTAGATCTAACCTTTTGTTCTGCGGTCTTAGTATGTACACGATTAATGGTGCTTCTGGTACCCTATTCGTGACACGATTTAAAGTATCATTCCTTAGTTCTTGTATCCATCATACCATAACACATGTATTTTTCCCAAGTTTAAAAAGTATGTAAAAGATTTAAAAGTGGGGACATGAACTCACTTTTCTGTAAACATTTAGTAACATGTACTTCACCCCGAAGTTATAAAACTGAAAACAGTTAAAAGAAAAGGGGGAGCATGAACTCACAACTTTGCGTTTCTTGCGCCGTAAACTTCACCGGGTTTGCTTATATAGCGTCATGACCTATACGTGTTTTATTAACGTTAGTCACTAGACTTGTATCGCACAAGTACAAGTCACCATCTTTTATGTATTTGTTCTTTGTGTGTTAAAAATAACTTATATTTTTAACTATGTATCTTACTTATATTATTTTCTCAGAAATAAATATAAGTATCTTGTATTTTTCACCCGAGTTATGTATTTTTGTCCAAAACTTCATTTTAAGTTCATAACTTGTCCAAGTTACAATATCTTTTAAGAATACATTTTCATAAATATATTCTCTTGTATTTGTCTAAGCATGTTGTATGTGTATTTTGTATTTTTCTACTCCTTGGGAGTATTTAGTGTATTTTCAAGTCCTAATACAGTATTACATGTAATACATACTACATACACTTAGCACAAAATTTGGTGACCATAAATATATATATTTTTCTCAAAAATATACATACTTAGTATCAATTTTCATTTTGAAGAAATCATCATTCCTTAATCTTGAAATTTACACAAAAATTAGGGAAACCTTGGTAAATATTTTTAGGTGAATTTTTAGGGAAGAAGTTCCACCAAAGCTTATATTTTTCTAAGTGTCAAAATTCTATAGAAATTTTGACATGGTTTCCCCTATAAAAATGGAGGTTTCCCATGTTTTCAAAACATGTGTTAATTTTCTTTTAAAACATCATCAAACATCAACAACACAATCAAGACTTACCATAAGCCAAGATCATGTAATTTACACTACGTCATGAACTTGAAGTTTTTGTAAAAACTTGTAGTAACTTACCATGTTACTTAGTAGGTTTAGTTACCCTTAAAAACATGATTATTTGTTTGTAAATCACTTTATCAAAAGATTTAGTCATTTACAACTTGTAAGATGATTTTTCTAAAAATATTTCTTTTGTATTTTTCTTGTTATAATCATGTTCCTATTCTTGTTTAAACACAAAAAACATGATTAGTTGACTTAGAAACCATGACTTTGTAAATCTTGTAAATAAACTTGGTTTCTTGAGAAAATTATTTTTGTAGTCGTCTATTTACAAGATTTGTATTTTGTTTAAATCACCTTTTCATATGAAAACCAATTTCATCATTCAAGTTCATGAAGATATAAAGCATGATGATCTTGGTCTTTCACAAGATCACCACTTTAACTTACTAGATCATGTGTTTAATCACAATCTAGTAGGTTTCTTATGATGTCTAACATCACTAACACAAATCATCTTTCATCAAGAAGCAAATCATCATTTACATGTATTCTTATGTATTTAAAGTATCATGATCATGTTCTTTTGTGTTCTTGTGATTAACAATATTTATCATCCTTTTAACCATCAAAATATGAAGTAATAAGAGATCATGAGGGCCTCACCACTAGCAACAAGGCTAGGGAAGAACACTTGATGTTGAAGATGATAAATGGGTTGGATAAAAGCAAAGGAAGAAGGTCCTTCAAGATCCACAAGCTCTAAACCTCCTTAAACACCTTCTTGCGCCTTGTGACTAACTTGGTATGATTGAATAATGGATGAAAGTGGTGGTGGTGTGGTGAGCTAGGATCGGCCGAAAGTGGGGAGGAGAGGAGAAGGTTGATGGTGTGATGAAGATGAATTGAGAATGGTTATACTTATAGTACATGGCATATCTTCTCACAAATCTTTACAAGATCACATAATATCTATTGAGATCTTACAATATCTAAATGAATCCAAGAAAGATCAAGATGGATTTTGTAGGATTTAGCAAGATTTTGGTGGGGTCACCCTCATTGTGACCGTCCACAATATAAGGGGGGGGGGTAAAGTGTAATTTTAATTTACTAATTATATAAATAAGTTAGTTTTCCGGTATAAAGTTTAGGGATTTAATGTGTTATTATGTTATAAGGGGTGTCATGGTGTTCGGGGATCATAACTAGCTCAGAAACATTAAAACAATGCTTCTAGGAATATTTTGATGTTTCGGGTAATGTCCGGTTGTTCGGTTAGATACCGGTTCGTTAAAGTGCTAAATTGCACCGTTTAGTGTCCTTTAAGTACTTTTTTGCGACACTTTTAATTCCCGACACTTAGGAAAGCATTCAGGACTAATTAGTCATATTTTTTACATGTTACTAACTCAATACAATGCTGAAATTTATGAAATTCAGCATTTAAAGTGTGTCTCGGGTGCTTTTTGGTGCATATTCTAGCTTCCGGAAAGTCTATATGTTAATCCTTGTATATACTCTTGGGTTTCAATGCATTTTAGACGTTGGACCTACTCCTAGGCCCCAATTCTATTGTCTGACTGCTTTCTGCAGAATTGTTGACACAGTGTGTCTTACCGGTGAGTTTACTAGTATTTCTGACGCAACGCTATTCATCAATGCATAAAGCAATATTTGTAGTATAAAACGTGAATGAATTCACAAGTATAGCATGTAATCAGACAATGTTGACATTTAAGCACATAATTGTAGTTATCAAGTATTAATTAAATTGTACGGAAATTACCGGTTTGGTGCCAGTTGTCACAGTCTCCCCCCGTTAAAAGAATTTCGTCCCGAAATTCAGGCTGAGCTAACTTTCGCAGGAGTTTTCTTGAACAGGTGGGGGTATTTTTCTTTAAACTGGTCTTCACGTTCCCACGTGTACTCGGGTCCGTGCTTAGAGTTCCAACGTACTTTGACAAGTTTGACACTACTCCTCCTGGTCTTGTTGACTTTCCAGTCTGTAACCTCCACGGGTTGTTCTGTAAATCGGGGGGTGTCGTCAATATGCACTTCATCCGCAGGGATGATCACTATTTCTTGGGTTGGACTCTTCCTGAGGTTGGATACATGAAACGTATCATGTACTCCATTAAGTTCTTCCGGTAATTCCAACTTGTACGCCACGGTACCAATTCTTTGTAAGATCTTGAATGGTCCGATGTATAGGGGATTCAGCTTCCCACGTTTTCCGAATCTTACTACGCCCTTCCAAGGTGAGACCTTCAACAAAACTTTGTCACACACCTCGAATTCTAAGGGTTTTTGTGTTCGATCAGCGTAGCTCTTTTGTGGACCTCGAGCCGCCTTTATGCGTTCTCGGATCTGCATGATTTTGTCAGTTGTCTCTTGAACAAGTTCAGGACCAACCATACGTTTGTCTCCAGCGTCAGCCCAACATAATGGCGAGCAGCACTTGCGGGCCATATAGAGCATCAAACGGTGCGGCTTTTATGCTTGTATGATAACTGTTATTGTAGGAAAACTCAACTAAAGGTAGATGAGTATCCCAGCTGCCGCCTAGGTCCATAACACATGCACGAAGCATATCTTCTAGCGTTTGTATGGTTCGTTCGCTATGGCCATCTGTTTGCGGATGGAAGGCCGTGCTTAGATCTAGTTGAGATCCAAAGGCTTCCTGGAAGTATTGCCAGATCCTCGAGACAAAATGTCCATCTCAGTCTGAAATGATTGAGATAGGCACTCCATAACGTGTCATGATTTCTTTCAAGTATAGCTCAGCAAGATTTTCAGTGCTATCCTTCTCTAGAATTGGTAGGAAATGCGCAGATTTTGTTAATCGGTCAACTATCACCCATATCATATCATGCCCCCTAGGGGTCCTGGGTAATTTTGTTATGAAGTCCATCGAGATTTGCTCTCACTTCCACATGGGTATCTCTGGTTGTTGCAGTAGGCCAGACGGTTTCTGATATTCAGCCTTAATCTTAGCACAGCTGAGGCATTTTCCAACATAAATAACAACATCGCTTTTAAGCCTCGGCCACCAATAGTAGCCTTTCAAGTCTTGATACATTTTGTCTGATCCTGGATGGATCGAGTATCTCGACTTGTGAGCTTCATTAAGGATGACTTCTCGAATACCGCCATATAGCGGAACCCAAATACGCCCCTTAAAGTATAAGGTTCCCTCTTTGTTTGGCACCAAATTCTTCATCATACCTCGGAGGTATTCAGCTCTACGATTCTCCATCTTAAGGGCTTCTTGTTGTGCGTCACGAATGCGTGCAGTAAGGTTCGTTTGAATAGTCATTTCCAATGCTCGAACTCTTAGGGTCTTACCCTTTCTTTTCGGCTTAACGCGTCTGCTACAACGTTTGCCTTTCCAGGATGGTACTTAAACTCACAGTCATAATCGTTCAGCAGCTCGACCCAACGTCGTTGACGCATATTTAGTTCCTTCTGATCAAATATATGTTGCAGGCTTTTGTGATCTGTGAAGATAGTACATCGAGTACCATATAAATAGTGTCGCCAGATCTTTAAGGCGAATACCACTGTGCCTAGCTCTAGGTCGTGAGTGGTATAATTTCTTTCATGCACCTTTAACTGTCTTGAAGCGTAAGCGATGACTTTTTGGCGTTGCATGAGCACGCAACCCAAACCTTGACGTGAAGCGTCACAGTATACCACGAAGTCTTCAGTGCCTTCGGGTAAGGATAGTATCGGTGCATCGCATAACTTGTTTTTGAGCAGTTGGAAGGCTTCTTCCTGCTTATCACCCTAGTCGTACTTCTTGTCTTTTTGCGTAAGGGTAGTCAGCGGTTGAGCTATCTTGGAGAAATTCTCAATAAATCACTGGTAATAGCCCGCTAAGCCCAAAAATTGTCGAACTTCAGTTGGGGTTTTGGGGGCTTCCCAATTCTTTATTGCTTCTATCTTGGATGGGTCTACATGAATGCCCTTCTCATTCACAACGTGACCAAGAAATTGTACTTCGCGAATCCAAAATTCGCACTTGGAGAATTTTGCATAAAGTTTCTCTTTCTTCAGTAGTTCCAAAATGGTTCTGAGATGTTGCTCGTGCTCTTCTCTCGTTCGTGAGTAAATCAGGATATCATCGATAAATACACTCACGAATTTATCGATATATGGTTTGCATACGCGGTTCATCAGATGCATGAATACCGCAGGCGCGTTCGTCAGTCCGAATGGCATCACAAGGAACTCGTAATGCCCATAGCGTGTTCTGAATGCAGGCTTTGGTACACTTTCCTCTTGGATTCTTAACTGATGGTATCCCGATCGAAGGTCGATCTTGGAATAGTAGCTTGATCCTTGCAACTGATCAAATAAATCATCAATCCTCGGTAGTGGGTACCGATTCTTCATAGTAAGCTTGTTCAGTTCTCTATAATCGATACACATCCGCAGTGTCCCATCCTTCTTCTTCACGAACACTACTGGAGCTCCCCAAGGTGAGAAGCTTGGCCTTATGAATCCTTTATCCAACAACTCCTGGAGTTGCGTAGATAATTCTTGCATCTCGGATGGTGCAAGCCGATAGGGTGCCTTGGCGACAGGAGCGGCTCCTGGGACCAAGTCTATATGGAATGCGACTTGTCGTTGAGGAGGTAGTCCTGGCAGATCTTCGGGAAAAACATCAGGGAATTCCTTCACCACAGGAATGTCTTCGAGTTTCGGCTCCTCAGCCTTCTTATCTACAACGTGTGCCAGGAAAGCAACACATCCTTTCCTTAAATACTTATGTGCCTTCATATAACTGATGATTCGCAGAGGCGCGTCTCATTTTTCTCCATGTACGATGAGAGTTTCATCATTCGCCAGAGGGATGCGAATGATTTTCTCGTGACAAACAACTTCAGCTTTGTTCTTGGACAACCAGTCCATTCCAAACACTACATTGAAGCTACCAAATTGAATAGGTAAGAGGTCGATGCTAAATCTTTGCTCACCAAGTTCTAATGTGCAACCCCTAACAACTTCGCCCGATTCAACAAGTTTACCATTGGCTAGTTCTATGAAATAAGGAATATCTAATCTACTAGATTCTATTCCAAGCATACGTTTAAATTCCACAGACATGAAGCTAAAATTGGCACCAGTGTCAAATAGTATGGATGCAAAGTGATTGTTAACGAGAAACGTACCGGTGACCACATTAGGGTCCTCGCGTGCGTTCCTTGCTCCAATCACAAAAGCTCGAGCCTGAGCATTATTCCCCCTTGGGCAGTCTTTTATGAAATGATCCTTGCTTCCACAACCGAAGCATCCTTGGTTCTGCCCAGTTCCATTACCAATCCGGTTACCATTGCCATTGCCATTTCCACCGTTTCTATTACCAGCACCGTTGCAGTTTCCATTCCCGTTCCTTCCTTTTTCCCCAACAGTCCTCAGTATGGTGACCCAGTTTTCCACACTTGTCGCATTTTGGAATGCGACAAACTCCTTCGTGATGACGCTTGCACTGGTTGCAGATGGGCAAAGTGCCCAGGTACCTTTTGGCAGGAGCGTCATTCATGGTTGCAAGATTTTTCGCCTCCTGAGGCGGGTTGGGGTCACGCTTCTTGTTGTTGAAACCCTTGTTGTTTTTGCGAGTTGCCTGATTCAGACTTCGGTGCGGTTCGCCTCGTATTGGGCGATAGCTGCGGAGATCCTTTCTTCCAGTGAGGCGTTCAGTTCCTCAGCAGTCCTCGGCAGAAGATGAGGAGGGGGTTGATCAGAATCCTAATTGTTCACAGTTCTCCTAGGTGCCATGTTCTGTCGGAACATAACACAACAGGGTTAGACATTTGTTTGATATCGTCATATGAGACAGTAGTAGTATATATACACAGACATATACCCACATGAGTGACATCAAACAATCTACCACGCGTATAAATCAATTTATACAGTAACAAGCATGCATAAATAGATAAATACTGGTGTGTCATAAGATATTCACTGAGTCTTTACACATATCAGAACAACTTGTTACATCATTGTTTGCGAAGTTAACAAAATGCATAAGGGTTACATCTCCCAAAAGTACAAGTTTAATATATGTAAAGGACAAAATATCTTACTTCACATTGGCGGTTCTTGTCCTTATACCCCAAATTATTACTCTAACAGAGTATTTAATAGGCTGGGGAAGGGGTGAGGGTATTCATGTTTGACCTGTTCTTGTATTGAAGGAATCTTGTTTGATACGTGACAAGACTTGCTGTGGTTTCTGTGCACTGAACTCCATAATTATGTATGCATCCATAATTACGTAACTCCTTGCACAGTCCGCACAGTTCGTTTCATCCTCGTATCACTTCCTTCTGATAGGCCATTGTTTTTTCAGGTAAAGTCACGAGTACCTGAGATATTCTATTTCTAGTATATGTATATACCAATTATCACACATAGTTGCAAGTAATTTCTAGTCAAAGACAAGTGCTACTCCAGTGCACCCTAAGTTTCATAGTGTCCTTACTTGACTCTTTGAAAAACTATTTCAGGTAGTGGATGTCGCGGAAAGTTTTATGCAATGAAAACTTTTTTGAAAAATTGTTTTCGTGAAAGGATCCTAAGATTGTAGACTAGACTCGAGAAGGAATCCTGGTTCACTACAATCGCAGCTCTGATACCAATCTATCACACCCCTTTCTAAGGCAGAAGCACGAGGTGTGATCATGAAAGGTTCTCATTGCATACGAATGGTAAACATACTACATGCTCGTAAAAATGACTCCAAATGCCAACATTACATAACTGAAAACAAAGTTTAAGTGTTTACATCACAAGACAGCATATTGTCTGAAAAGTTTACAACTTTATTCAACGATAAACATAAACAACATCCAAGAGCAAGAGTATGACCGTGCGCACATCCACTTTAGTTACCTGAAATACATGTGAGTTTTTGGAAAATCGTCAACATAATGTTGGTGTGAATTCATGCAGTTTTTGTATTGAACGTTTGTATACTTTGTATGAAAACTTGGTATGTAATTTGTATAAATCAAGTATTTATGTAAATATCGAGATTGTTAATGGGTTTCAAGGCCATTAACATGTAACACGACATAGGAAGCATCCAAACCATAGGCATTTTTCTAGTTGTCGATTCACGACTGAGACACAAAAGCACTACTTGGTACTAGTTATCACCAAGAGTGTGGCTGCCCGAAAACCCATTAGATCTAACATTTTGTTCTGCGGTCTTAGTATGTACACGATTAATGGTGCTTCTGGTACCCTATTCGTGACACGATTTAAAGTATCATTCCTTAGTTCTTGTATCCATCATACCATAACACATGTATTATTCCCAAGTTTAAAAAGTATGTAAAAGATTTAAAAGTGGGGACATGAACTCACTTTTCTGTAAACATTTAGTAACATGTACTTCACCCCCGAAGTTATAAAACTGAAAACAGTTAAAAGAAAAGGGGGAGCATGAACTCACAACCTTGCGTTTCTTGCGCCGTAAACTTCACCGGGTTTGCTTATATAGCGTCGTGACCTATACGTGTTTTATTAACGTTAGTCACTAGACTTGTATCGCACAAGTACAAGTCACCATCTTTTATGTATTTGTTCTTTGTGTGTTAAAAATAACTTATATTTTTAACTATGTATCTTACTTATATTATTTTCTTAGAAATAAATATAAGTATCTTGTATTTTTCACCCGAGTTATGTATTTTTGTCCAAAACTTCATTTTAAGTTCATAACTTGTCCAAGTTACAATATCTTTTAAGAATACATTTTCATAAATATATTCTCTTGTATTTGTCTAAGCATGTTGTATGTGTATTTTGTATTTTTCTACTCCTTGGGAGTATTTAGTGTAATTTCAAGTCCTAATACACTATTACATGTAATACATACTACATACACTTAGCACAAAATTTGGTGACCATATATATATATATATATTTCTCAAAAATATACATACTTAGTATCAATTTTCATTTTGAAGAAATCATCATTCCTTACTCTTGAAATTTACACAAAAATTAGGGAAACCTTGGTAAATATTTTTAGGTGAATTTTTAGGGAAGAAGTTCCACCAAAGCTTATATTTTTCTAAGTGAAAATTCTATAGAAATTTTGACATGGTTTCCACTAAAAATGGAGGTTTCCCATGTTTTCAAATCATGTGTTTATTTTCTTTTAAAACATCATCAAACATCAACAACACAATCAAGACTTACCATAAGCCAAGATCATGTAATTTACACTACACACGAACTTGAAGTTTTGTAAAAACTTGTTGTAACTTACCATGTTATTTAGTAGGTTTAGTTACCCTTAAAAACATGGTTATTTGTTTGTAAATCACTTTATCTAAAGATTTAGTCATTTACAACTTGTAAGATGATTTTTCTAAAAATATTTCTTTTGTATTTTTCTTGTTGCAATCATGTTCCTATTCTTGTTTAAACACTAAAAATATGATTAGTTTACTTAGAAACCATGACTTTGTAAATCTTGTAAATAAACTTGGTTTCTTGAGAAAATTATTTTTGTAGTCATCAATTTACAAGATTTGTATTTTGTTTAAATCACCTTTTCATATGAAAACCAATTTCATCATTCAAGTTCATGAAGACATAAAGCATGATGATCTTGGTCTTTCACAAGATCACCACTTTAACTTACTAGATCATGTGTTTAATCACAATCTAGTAGGTTTCTTATGATGTCTAACATCACTAACACAAATCATCTTTCATCAAGAAGCAAATCATCATCATTTACATGTATTCTTATGTATTTAAAGTTTCATGATCATGTTCTTTTGTGTTCTTGTGATTAACAATATTTATCATCCTTTTAACCATCAAAATATGAAGTAATAAGAGATCATGAGGGCCTCACCACTAGCAACAAGGCTAGGGAAGAACACTTGATGTTGAAGATGATAAATGGGCTGGATAAAAGCAAAGGAAGAAAGTCCTTCAAGATCCACAAGCTCTAAACCTCCTTAAACACCTTCTTGCACCTTGTGACTAACTGGAATGATTGAATAATGGATGAAAGTGGTGGTGGTGTGGTGAGCTAGGATCGGCCGAAAGTGGGGAGGAGAGGAGAAGGTTGATGGTGTGATGAAGATGAAGTGAGAATGGTTATACTTATAGTACATGGCATATCTTATTACAAATATTTACAAGATCACATAATATCTATTGAGATCTTACAATATCTACATGAATCCAAGAAAGATCAAGATGGATTTTGTAGGATTTAGCAAGATTTTGGCGGGGTCACCCTCATTGTGACCGTCCACAATATAAGGGGGGGGGGGGTAAAGTGTAATTTTAATTTACTAATTATATAAATAAGTGAGTTTTCAAGTATAAAGTTTAGGGATTTAATGTGTTATTATGTTATAAGGGGTGTCATGGTGTTCGGGGATCATAACTAGCTCAGAAACATTAAAACAATGCTTCTAGTAATATTTTGATGTTTCGGGTAATGTCCGGTTGTTCGGTTAGATACTGGTTCGTTAAAGTGCTAAATTGCACAGTTTAGTGTCCTTTAAGTACTCTTTTGTGACACTTTTAATTCCTGACACTTAGGAAAGCATTCAGGACTAATTAGTCATATTTTTTACATGTTACTAACTCAATACAATGCTGAAATTTATGAAATTCAGCATTTAAAGTGTGTCTCGGGTGCTTTTTGGTGCATATTCTAGCTTCCGGAAAGTCAATATGTTAATCCTTGTATATACTCTTGGGTTTCAATGCATTTTAGACTTTGGACCTATTCCTAGGCCCCAATTCTATTGTCTGACTGCTTTCTGCAGAATTGTTAACACAGTGTGTCTTACCGGTGAGTTTACTAGTATTTCTGACGCAACGCTATTCATCAATGCATGAAGCAATATTTGTAGTATAAAACGTGCATGAATTCACAAGTATAGCATGTAATCAGACAATGTTGACATTTAAGCACATAATTACAGTTATCAAGTATTAATTAAATTGTATGAAAATTACCGGTTTGGTGCCAGTTTGTGACAACTCGTATTTCAGAACCTATCTTTGTGCTAAGTGTAGCATGTTTGAACACTATGTGATTATGTGAACTTTGATGATTAATGAAATGTTATGCTTGATATGTGTTTATTGTGTAACGAACGTATGCAAATAAACAAGCCCAAACACACAACACAATCCGATCGCACAAGCCCATTCGGGCTACACTCTTTGTATCCGAACCAAGGGCAGCCCAAAGCTGGGTTCGGCCCACTCCATCAACTCGCACAACACCTAGGGTGTTAGTATAAATCCAACACTTCACCAAAACACACAAAGTTTAGCAAACCCTACTCCTCTCCTCTTGAAGCCGACGGCAAACATCCCATCTCTCTCGAAGCTTTATCGTTCAGATCAACTCTCATTCCATTCTCTAACTGGTTAGTGTATTAATTTTGATTGCATGATTGATGATGTGTTGGCTTATCTGTTTTTACAGGATGATTTAAGGAGGTTATGTGTTTGAGATTGTTAAGGGTTTGTGTTCATAAAATTGGCTCACATGTGTATTCGATAATGTTCATATGATTTGGAATTTGCATGATATTAATCAAGAACCGAATGTATAGTTACTCGGCCGTGATGAGTTTATGTTTAGACTGATTTAGAGTTGATGTTTTAGAACCGATTAGATGTTAATCGACTGTTATGCTTCTGCCTTTCGGATTGTTTGTTTGATGATGTTGAAAGCTTTAAATCTGATAGTTTGAATGTTTTAAGATGTTGTTTATGCTTGAAACATGATTAGGGTTCATGAGAAATCGGTTAGAATATGCTTGTTGATCGATGATTTGCATGATCTAAAACTGTTAATTGTGTTGTTTGATTGTGGTAAAGAAGGAAACTGTGGAATGATATAACTAAATAGCATATTTTCGGATATTTAAACCAGTCGCACAAGCTCTCTCGGTCACACAAGATTAGGTCACACAAGACCTGATCTGATCGCACAAGAGCTCAATCGCACAAGTGTCTGGTCGCACAACACAGTCGCACAAGTCATAAAGTGCAACTGATTAAACACAGTGTACAACACAGCATCTGCATGATCGCACAAGACCTTGTGGATCGCACAAGATGGTGCCGATCGCACAAGGCTTGGGCCACACACAAACTACTTAAAACTGTTGCACTGTTGGGCCTCAAAGCCCAATCCCAATCGCACAACGACTGGTCAGTCGCACAAGACCATCCGGATCGCACAAGACTTATGTTTATTTGTTGGGCCGTATTCATGTTGGACCGCTTATGTTATTTGGGCTGGGTATATTTGGGCTTCATTTAGTGAATCGCACAAGACTAATGGGCAAATGAACTTGTGCGAGCCCAACCTTCTGAGTCGCACAAGTTGGGCATTATGTGGACTTGACTGTTTAAGTGATTTACGTGTTTGCCATGATCAATACATGTTTGTAACCTGTTAGCTTATGTGTAAACATACGTGCACTTCTTGAACCTAGACCTGACTTGTATGGTAACCATGTTAGGACGTGGTTGACCACTAGGAGCTCAATCGACCTTTACTTATCTGCCGAGCTAACCTAAGGTGAGTTCACACTTTCTACAAAGCATGGGATTCCCAGGGGTTGGGAATGGGTTAAGGAATATGGATTCCTTGTCCTCCTTGGGTAGGACACTATGGGTTAAGGAATATAATTCCTCGTCCTCTTGGACAGTTTAAACTTCACTAGACCAAAACTCTATCACGAAGTCCCTCCTTTTTATATCGACTTAATCGTCGGGCCAATGGCGAGCGGGTCATTAGTTAAATAGCGCTATTTAGGTCTGACAAGCCTCACACCGTGCCGCAGAGGACGGGCGTGAACTAATGGATCTGGGCACGTCAATGATGATAGACATTGACGCTAAGGGCACATAAACATGACTAAAGTCAGTGGTCGATATGGTAACGAGTCCAGATAATTAAACATGGGGTAGCCCCCACGGCTAGATAGCCAGAGTAAACGGGATTAAACAAAACACGTTTTCAACTATGGGGTAACCCCCACGGCAGGGATGCCAATTAAAGGAAACTGTTTTTGGAACAACTTAAAACGAACACCCAACTGTGAACTCACTCAACTTAGTTGTTGACTCGTTACTACATGCTTTGCAGGTCACTAGGTACTTAGCTGGAGCTTGCATGGGGAAGAGTCGTTGTGGGACATGGACAACTGTGTACCATGTTAAACATTGAAACGTTTGAACTTATATTTTGTTTTGGTTTTAAACGTTATGCTTCCGCTTGCAACTTAAACTATGTTTTGTTTGGACACCAATTGTATTGGTTGGATTTTTATAATTATTTACACGTTTGTTCAATATGATTGGTGGCTGGATCTTGGTCAGTCACGCCTCCGAGCGGTGATACTCCGCAGGTGGATTTTGGGGGTGTGACACAGTTGTCACAACGTGTCCCTACACGTGTCGACCTGACGCTATGACTCAGCAACCCTAAACCGCCCTATGCTTCCTTGCGGGCCGCGAAGCCCTGTCTTGACTCTCTCGCGGGGCGCGAGGGCCCCATTTCCAGCCATATAAATGAGGAGTTCGAGCTTCAGTTGAAATCGTTCAATTCTTTTCTTTCTCTTAGCCTCTATAATAGCAAAATAGTAGCTCGGTATTTTACCCTAAACCCCGAAACTCTGCTCGTTATTAGGGTAATAACTCTAATCACTGGTACGATACTTCATCCGATCGATTGAAACCAAGCCGATGGATGTTTAACCGCTGCCAATATCTGCCTATACTTTGTCATTCGTTGTGAAGGTTTCGATCTCGTGATTATCGTTAACGTTGAATTGAGTTAATACACTAATACGAGTTCCATTGTATCTAGAAATTAGAACTCATACTCAGGAAGCTGTTTAACTAGAATGCTTAGAAATTAAGTAAACTTAATAGTTAAGTAAAACTCAGCAATTAAGAAACCTAATAGATAAGTAAACTTAACAGTTAAGTAAGATTAATTAATCAGTTAAGTAAGATTAATTAATCAGTTAAGTAAAATTAATTAAGCTAAGTAAGATTAATTAATTAGTTAAGTAAGATTAATTAAGCTAAGTAAGATTAATTAGTCAGCTAAGTAAGATTAATTAACTAAGTAAATTAAACACCTAAATAGATATACATGAAAATAGATATATATGAGGAAGGTGTAAGGAAGGTGTAAGAGGATATATATGTGGGTAGGAAGCTTCCTAGAAAATGTATAGGTAACATCCTAGAAATGTATATGTAATTTCCTAGAAAGTATATAGGAAACTACCTAGAAATTTCATGTTTCTTACCTATAAATAGGAAGCTTAGGATTCATTTTCCTTTGCTCATTCCTTCTATTCTTCTCTCTATACGTTGGTGTTCTAACCAATAATCACCGATACGATATTCTATCCGATCGATTTGGGAACCAACTAACGAATGCCAAAGTGCTGTCTAAATAAGACTATACTTTATGAATTTCGTTAAGGTGCTGATCTCGTGACCATCGTTAGGTTTGATATGGTTTTACACTAATACGTATTCCACTCTGTTAAACTAAATGTTTAACTATCAGAAAACTCCAAACAATACACTTACAATCAAACAAGATGTTTAATCATCAGAAGACATAGAATCAAGAGGCTTGTTAAATCAAGACTGCATGCTTATAATGTGACTCATTCTCTTTTTACCAAACTGCTTTGTAAACCCTAAATGTTTTCCAGTTATAACTACAAGGATTAAGTCTTTGCAAATCTTTAATTACTGGCAGTAAGTGGGGGTATTGTGCACATTACTACTGTTTTATCACTCTTAGGTGGGCGAGCCTAATTAGTGATATGGCCACGGTCATAGATCCGGTCGAGTGACAACTAGACCAGATAATTATAAGATAAGGGGCAAATGTAAAAACTCTTAATGCTGTGAATTATAACAAAGTTATAATTGCAGTGATTAAGTTGTCACACCCCCAAAATACCACATGCGGAAAATCACGGGACGTGTGACGTACCAGGATCCAAGCCACCAATCACATTGAACTACGCATAGTATTTAAATAAAACATTCCATTCATTTCTAATTATAAATCTAAGTCATGAGTTAAACCAAAGTAAGTATTCAGTGGAAGCATAATGTGAACAGTAATTCAAATGTTTCAAAACATGTATCCATAATCAACAAAGCGAGTATCCAAGAGCCTCGTCCCATGACCACTCCAGCACTCCCAGATAGCAAGTCCATAACAAGAATCTAACGACTTGCAAGCATGTAGACACGTGTGTCAGACGACGCTGGTGAGTTCAAAGTTTTGTTAACAAGTTAGTTACCAGATATGAGTATAAGATAGTTCAATGATTTGATTTGATGTTGTTATTAACTCGATTACCGCAGATTGCTACAAGATTTATTTGCCCAACCCCAATGTCTCTATCAAAACATTGGTCAAGTGGTAAAGGTAATTAGTTCACGCCCGTCCTCCCCAGTACGGTGTGAGGGTGCCAAACCTAATAGCGCTATCAAGTAATAACCTCGTTGCCTCCCCGGCAACTAATCGGTAGGTGTAAGGGGTCTTATCAATAGAAATGAGTGTAATAACAAACATCCCAATAACCTGACGTTCCTCCCTGGAACGTTACCCGATATCCCTCCCCGGGATGCATGTTTGGAAAAAGAGCAGTGAACTCAGCTTGGTTTGCGCAGTTTGTTTAATTACTTGTTCACAGTTTATCAATCAAGCCTATGGTATTCATGTATACAAAATCAGTTTATGTTCGCATGGTACACGTATAAGTTTATAGTCACAGTGTGCATTTAGAATCACAATCACTAAATAATACACAACAGTTATTCAAGCCTATGCAAAACCATACTTCATATATATGATCATATCAACACATAACAGTTACTTGCGCCATCCATCAAAGTTAATTCCATGTTTCTCAGTCTTTACTAGCCTCATCAACAGATAGTGACATAGTTATCCATTATGTTACTTGCTCAAAACTACAGTCTGTTATGCACTACTCCTGGGCGGCGAAACTTGCAATGGCGAAACTCTAAGGAGTTTCGTCGATATGATAGGTGGCGAAACTCTAAGGAGTTTCTTCGAGATTCTAAGTGGCGAAACCTATAGAGTTTCGTCGAATTGTTTGCTGACGAAAGGCCAATGTTTCGTTGGCCTATGTTTCGCCGACCATCCCTAAGAGTTCATCAATTTCGGCCGTAATTGCTGTAACAACTTTACGGTTTCTCCAAACAGATCAACCAATTATTTTCTAATCATGAACAAAGACCCTAATCATCATCAACATTTACATCATGATCCACAGTCAAACATCCAGTTCCCATTTAATCAAACAACAAGGGCCTTAACAATTTGCATACTCACATAATCATCACTATCTATACAGTTATTCAATCATCATCTGCTCATCATATTAACCAAACAGTAATCATGAGGAAACACAAGAACATTCAAGACCCCATCGAATAATCCTAACTACATATCACGGTTATTGAACGATAAACATTACACACATCAGATCCAATGTATTCACACATAAACATGGTAATACCAAATAACGTATCGGATATAGATCTGATGAACAAACAAAAGACTAACCTCGATATAGTAGCTAGTGTAATTGGACCAAAGAGATGATATGCTTCGAGAGAGTTTCTCTACCGTCGATAGGTGTAGGGAGAACTAGGGTTTTATAACTGACACTCTATGTATAAATATAACTGAGACATACTTGGGCTTCACCTGGGCCGAAACCCATCACGGCGAAACTCTCCCAGACGAAACTTGAGTTTCGTCAAGCATGAAGATGAGGAACATGTCCCATGTTTCGTCGGGTCCCTTTTTAAATAGTTAATGAGTTAACAAGATTTTCATTAATTAGAAACATTGCAAAATTACACAAACAAGTTCAGTAACTAGCAAAACTCCAAACAACTTCACGTTACATAAAATAAAACTGATTGTCAAACATCATCCCCAACTTGAAAGAAATTTCGTCCCGAAATTGGACGAAATTTGACAAGCAATCCAAGACGGTACGATGCTAGATCAATGATGACTGTGCATTTTCCGCGTGTGCAACATCATTCACAACTTGATTGGGAATTTCATCCCGAAATTCACTAGTTGTGCCAGACTTAGGTTTGCCAGACTTAGACTTGTCATCTGGAAATAAATGTCGGTACTTAAGCTTCATCTGATCCTCGCGTTCCCACGTGAACTCCGGTCCACGTCTTAAGTTCCAACAAACTCTCACAATCGGAATACGGCTGTGCTTGCGGACTTTGACTTCTCGGTCCATGATTTCGATAGGTTCCTCGATAAACTGTAACTTGTCATTGATTTTCAACTCTTGAAACGGTACCACTAGCGTTTCATCAGACAAACACTTCTTCAACTGCGACACGTGGAAGACGTCATCAACGTTACCCAACTCAGCAAGTAACTCCATCTTGTAGGCCACTTTACCAATTCGTTCCAAAATCTTAAATGGCCCAACATAACGTGGGTTAAGCTTGCCGTGTTTCTCAAAACGCACTACACCCTTCCAGGGTGAGACCTTCAACATAACACGATCATTAACTTCAAATTCCAAAGGTTTTCTATGCTTATCAGCGTAGCTTTTCTGACGGTCGCGAGCTGCCGCCATACGATTCCTGATCTGCACAATTTTCTCGGAGGTTTCGAGTACAAGTTCTGGGCCTGTAACCTGGCTGTCACCCACCTCAGCCTAACAGAGAGGTGAACGACATTTTCGTCCGTACAATGCTTCGAATGGAGCTGCCTGAATGTTGGTATGGTAACTGTTTTTGTAAGAGAACTCTATCAGCGGCAAATGTTTCTCCCAGACTTTACCAAAATCAATCACACATGCTCGCAGCATGTCTTCAAGTGTCTGGATGGTTCGCTCACTTTGACCATCCGTCTGCGGGTGATAAGCAGTGCTCATATCGAGAAACCAGCCGAATGATTTGTGCATCGACTGCCACAAATCTGAGATGAAACGCGGGTCACAGTCAGAGATAATAGAAGTTGGCACCTCGTGCCTAGAAACCACCTCCTTGAGGTAAACCGCAGCTAATTGTGAGAACTTATCCGTTTCCTTGATTGCCAGAAAGTGCGCTGATTTCGTAAGACGATCAACGACCACCCAAATTGTGTCGTTCCCGTTTTGAGTTCTAGGTAGTCCAGTGATAAAATCCAATGTGATTTGCTCCCATTTCAACATGGGTATTTCTGGCTGTTGCAACAATCCAGACGGTTTCTGATATTCCACTTTAACTTTCGAGCAGGTCAAACACTTACTCACATAAGTCGCGATGTGAGCTTTCATCCTTGGCCACCAATACATGACTCTGAGATCTTGATACATCTTATCCGAACCTGGGTGAACAGAGTATCGAGACTTGTGCGCTTCATCCATCACAAGTTCCCTAAGATTACCAAACAACGGATTCCATATCCGCTCCATAAAATGGTAAATACCATCTGATCTCTTCTCGAGTCATTTTTCCATACCCCATAAATACTCAGCTTCATAGTTTTCTTCCTTCAACGCCTTGGCCTGAGCCGAACGGATCTGATCAGGCAGGTTAGAATGAATGGTGAGCTGCAAAGCGCGGACACGTTTGGGTTTTGATTCCTTTCGACTAAGAGCGTCAGCTACCACGTTAGCCTTACCCGGATGATACTTGATTGCACAGTCGTAGTCATTTAAAAGTTCTACCCAGCGACGTTGTCTCATATTCAAATTCTTCTGGTCGAAAATATGCTAAAGGCTCCTGTGGTCGGTATAAATAGTGCATTTAGTACCGTACAGGTAATGCCTTTAGATTTTGAGTGCAAACACCACTGCTCCCAACTCTAAGTTGTGTGTCGTATAATTCCTTTCGTGGACCTTCCGTAGGATATCACTTTCTCGCGTTGCATCAACACGCAACCGAGACCTTGAATAGATGCATCACAGTATACCGCGAAATCTTCGGTACCTTCAGGGAGAGACAAGATCGGTGCACTGCAGAGTTTCTGTTTTAATAACTGGAAAGCCTTTTCTTGTTTCGTTCCCCATGAGTATACAACTCCTTTCTGTGTCAATAAAGTAAGAGGTGGGCGATCTTCGAAAAGTCCTTAATAAACCTGCGATAGTACCCAACGAGTCCAAGAAATTATCGAACCTCCTAAGGATTCTTTGGTGCCTCCCAATTTCTAACAGCATCAACCTTTGCAGGATCCACGTGTATCCCCAATTCATGAACAATGTGTCCAAGAAAATGTACCCCCCGAATCCAGAAGTCACACTTAGAAAACTTCGCATAGAGCTGCTCCTTCCTTAGAAGCTCAAAAATAAGACGCATGTGCCGCTAGTGATCTTCCTTGCTCTTCGAGTCGATCAAAATTTCTTCGATGAATACTATAACGAAATCGTCGAGATACGGTTTGCATACACGGTTCATGAGATCCATGAAGACCGCTGGCGCATTCGTCAATCCAAACGGCATAACTCAAAATTCATAGTGCCCATAACGCGTTCGAAAAGCCATTTTTGGAACATCCTCCTCTAGGACTCTCACCTGATGATAGCCCGATCTTAAGTCGATTTTCGAATAAAAACTTGACCCTTGCAACTGGTCAAACAAGTCGTCGATGCGTGGCAATGGATAACGGTTCTTGACAGTCACCTTTTTGAGTTCCCGATAATCAATACACATGCGAAAGGACTCGTATTTCTTCTTCACGAACAAAACTGGGGCTCCCCAAGGCGTAGAGCTGGGTCGAATAAAGCCCCTATCCAGTAACTCTTGCAGTTGATTAGACAACTCCTGCAATTCTCCAGGTGCTAAACGGTAAGGAGCACGAGCTATCGGGGCTGCTCCTGGTGCAAGATCAATCTGAAACTCCACTTGACGGTGAGGAGGTAAACCAGGAAGTTCCTCAGGAAACACATCGGTAAATTCGCGTACAACTGGCAGATCCTCGATCTTTCTTTCCCATGAAGGAGTATCAGTAAGAAGTGTTAGAATAGCAGGATACCCCTTTCGTAGACATTTATGCGCTTGCATAGCTGAGATGATTCCAACCATCGCACCACTGCGATGCCCCTGAACCGATAACGACTCTCCACCAGAGAGAGGAATACGTACAATCTTCTTGTGGTACCCGGGGAAAAACCCACAGTCATCCTGATATACTCATCGTTTTTTTCCCTTCGACTGCTTATCAAATTTCAGGACGAAATTTCTTTCAAGTTGGGGATGATGTGACAACCCGAATATTTAAGGTTAGCGTTATTTGAAATCCCACAACTTTTAGCGTGTGCTCCTATGTTTATCTGCCTATTTTGTGCACCACTACATGATTACGTACACTTAGCTGACTAACTATACATGATTAGGTATGTTTAACTAATTAACCTCTCGTGAGTACTGTGTGTCGTGAAACTGGTTTAGAAAACCAAATCCGTTGGACTATGTGCATTTGGGCCACTCATTCACATTACACACGGGCCACTCATTTAATTATACAACATGGGCATGGACAAATCGAGCCCACTGTACATATTATGATCACCGGCCCAAAGCCACTTGTGCACTACCATATTATGATACGTGATCACTGGATACACCAATTTCATCATCACATCAAACCCTACTGCTGCCATACGTAGCGAACAGCAGGAGCAACCCCCCCTGCCGCGACACCCCAGATAATCAACATCCGAATCAAGTCGAACTTCCGGTCAGTGTAATGTCTTTATATGTTGAATCAGTATCCTTGTGATGCTTGTTTAGTTGCACAAATTTATGATCTTGATTAATGATGCTGTTATATTTGATGGTTAACATGTATGTAATGATTTCGTATAAGTGCTATCATTTACATAGGTTACGGTTGACTTTAACATGCTAGTAATATGACTGAATAGTCTTGAATCATGGTTCTGCACATACACTAGATTATGATAGTGAAGTATATGTCATACATTCAGGGATCGGACGCTATTAATGGTTTTAACGGTTAAACCCGGTTAAGGTTAAACGATTCATATGATGTCTGGGTGATGACCAATGGTATTATGGTTATGAGTAATCAATGTTAGTCAATGACTAGGGCATATAATATTGTTGATTTTGGGTGCCACTGTTTAATTTCATGTAGGATATTAATTGGCATGAGGTATATATTGATATGTTGTTATGGAATCTCTATATGATATTGTGAACATGGGGAACCGATTGGTTAGGTTAGGCACATGGGGTCACTGTTAGAAACAAAACAGTAAGCAAATGGATCACACAAACATTTCTAGTGGACTGGTTAATTTTGGGCAAAAAGGGACCAGTTAGAATAGTTGGATCTGTTGGGTTGGCTTAACGGACCGGGTGCTATGGTTGGGTAAATGAGATGAACTTCACTAGGGGCCTTTGATCAAACAACCAATGAATTTAATAAATTATAACAGTGAGTTGGGCATTGGTGATAACTAAGTGTGTACTACAAATTACATGCTTATTAAGTAGGCCATCCATGTTAGTGGGTTACTTATGTTATCAGATTTTGTAATCGGGCCACTTAACCAAACAGGTTAATCAAAGAATGGGCTGCAAAACGCTTTATGTGCTGGGCCGGTTGGGGTTAAAGAACTGAACGGCCCAACCGAACATATAACGGGATCTGGGTAAATTCTTATGGTGGGCCGAATGGGTTAATGGCTGGGCCGGTAGGTTTTGGAGCTACGGAATGGGTCGAGTCTATATAATACATTGTGTTGTTAGTCATAAATGTTGCAACACGGAACCCATATGATCCGAATGTGAAATGTGTGTGTTATGTTTACTGGTATTGTGGATGAACTATGATTAGGATACTTGTATGACATACGTGAAAATATATGTGGCATGATTATTGTTTGAGCATCACATGTGAATAAATGCGTGAATACATGGAACTAACTGTCTCTGTAAACCCGGTAGGAATTGATTGGTTAACTGTTAAACAAGCGCTTAGTCTAACCGAGCAAACCAAAGGTGAGTTCACTACATTCAAGCATGCGTCCCAGTGGTTGGGGACAGTCAGTGGGTATCCCGTGGAGGGATAATTCTTTTGGGTAAACACGGGTATATTGGTTAATATTCTCACCTATCATTCTTGTAAGTCCCTTATGTTGTTACCTGGAGGGTAACGGATATTAGTTGGTAGCGCTACTTAGGTTTGGCACCCTCACACCACTCCTAGAGAGGACGGATGTGAACTAATGACCCAGTCGGGCCCAGTACTGGATAGGAGTACGTGGGAAAGGGCAGTCATGTACTTTAGGAGCCGTCTTGTTCGGAATTGAGATATTAACAATATTACTTGCATTGGTTATTGAACTGTTTTACATTCAACTGGTAACAAACGTTTTCTTAAACTGTGGACTCGCCAGCTTTGTCTGATACACTTGTTACATGCTCGCAGGTCGTTAGGTGATTGAAACAGGAGCTTGCTGGCAGGAGAGCAAGAGTGGTCATGGTCATACCGACGGGATTATTTGTCAAATACTTATTTATTACGATTGATTCGTATTTACCTTATGATACTTTAATGCTTCCGCTGAACTTGTGATTTTGAATAACTTATGATTGGAATTGTTATTGCTTAATTGATGGAACTTTATTACAACTTCTGATTCAATGTAATTAGTGGCTCATTGCTAGTAGTCACACGCCTAACAGGGACACTCCCTAGGTGGTAATTTGAGGGTGTGACACTTCTCCTTACACAGAATCTCAGCTTGGTGTTTAGACAGCCAATCCATACCAACCACAATATCAAAGCTACCGAGGGTAACAGGAAGGAGATCAATATAAAACACTTGACCCACAAGATCTAGTTTACACCCAAAAAGAACATGTGAAGCTTCTATCGTTTTGCCATCGGCTAGTTCTACTACATGCTTAACCTGTAAAGGTGTTGGAGTTAACCCTAATCGCTGACTAAACTCTAGAGACACATAACTCCAATCGGCACCGGAATCAAATAACACAGAAGCAATAAGATTGTTCACAGAAAACGTACCAGTCATGACATTGCCGTCGTTCCTAGCATCACCAGCACCGATAGTGAATACCCTTCCACGAGCTCCATTGCTCCCATTGTTGCCGTTGTTGTTGTTATTTCCAGCATTGTTATTGTTGTTCTGGCGGTTGTTGTTGTCGTTAACATCCTGATTCAACTGAGGGCAATCCCGCTTGATGTGGCCCTCATCCCCACACTGGAAACACCCTTTCTTAAAGCCCTGGGTTTGGTGGGGTTGTTACCTTTGCTGTCACTG
>JARYGA010008761.1:0-25223 GCA_030545235.1 Helianthus tuberosus | reverse complement strand
TAAAATTCTTTCACTCCTTTCACCTTCCCATCAGCCATCTTACCAAAAATATGTAGCACTTTACCATTAAATGCTTTTTCAGCATCAAATTCTTTCTTATCAGAAAAGAATTGATCTGAAATCTCAATCTTACCAATTTTTGATTTCAAGTTTCCGTTTAACAATGGTGGAAAATTTTCATCATCCATTGTTGGAACGGAATTCTCATCTTTTAGCATAACAGATGGCTCCTCTGACTTTGACGAATCAGATTCATTGCCAGAAACAACCTCTGGTTTCTTAACAACCCATTTTTGTTTGTTTAAATTGGCTCTTCTTTTGTAAAAATGTTTCGAACTTTCACCAACTTCGAAAGTCGAATTTTTGAACTCTTTAAATTTCTCTGTTGGTTGTTCCTTTTTATCAACACATTTTTCTTACAATTTAGAGTTAGAAGAAACTCCCTGTTTTGTGTTGGTGGGCTTTGAGCAATTCCAAGCAATATGTCCAACCTCTTAACATTTGAAACAGGTTCTTCTTTCAACTCTCGGTTCAGATTCCCTCAACACATTCTTTTGCTTTTCGGCGAGAAACTCCTTGTTTAACTGTTTCCAGAAAGGTTTCTCCTTCTCCTCTTCTGAACTTGCTCTTGAAACAAATTTAGTTTTTGGTTTATAAATTTTCTCATTTTTATGATTTTCAGATGGAATAAAACTTAATCCTTTCTTTTTGAAATTACTGTTATGGTATGGTTTCTTTCGATAACCCGAACCAGAACTGTAACCCTTTTTCTTGTTCAATCTTTGTAGAACTCTTGAAGTGTACTTTTTAGGTTTTTCAGTAAGATTTACGTCTTTTATTTCAGAAATATTAATTTCTGTTAATTTGAAAACCTTGTTAATCATTTCAGTTTTAACACCTCTTATTGGAAATTCTTCATCAGAATATAATTTGTCAGAATCATTCAAAGTATATGCTACTCTGAATGTTTCGTCATTCAAATTATTTTGTGATATCATAAAATTTTTATTGTAAACCCTTTTGACCGGTGAACTCAAGTTTTTGTTTGATGAACTCGAATTTTCAGATTTAGACTCTGACTTTGACTCTTCATCTTTCTCCAACACCTGATCGACCACTTTCTTAATTAACTCGGACTCATGATCAGTGTCAGACGTTGTGAAGGTGACATCAATATCATCTGGTAATCCATTGATAGACTCGGATTTCAGATTCAGATTGAGTGCTTCAGCCACCTTTTCGAAATGTCAGGGGGTATAGCCATCCCACATTGGATTTGGTACTCTGTTATAATTCAAACCAGTTTTCTTACCAGAATTTTCTTCATCTTCTGCAAACTTATGAGCTGCCACGGTAGGATAAATGCGATCAATAACATAATCTGAACTTTGATAACTTCGAAGTAAAGAATTCACTCTTTCAGTTTAGATCATTATCGCTGCCAATTCTTGTTTCAGCCCTGCAACAATCTCAATGTATTTGTTGATTACAGTTTGCTTTTGAAGAACTGTTGCTTTCAGAAGATTCTTCATATGAATATCCTCATCACTAGCTCCTTTGTACAAGTTCACTTTGCTGCTTAGGAGATCATATGACTCCTTTATGCTCCTCACATTGTGCAGCAAATTTTCTTTGAGCTTCTCCAATTCAGCATATTTGGTATCTTTTTCAGCACAATCTTTGCAAGATTCTAAACACTTAGTACAAGGTTTTTCAACCTCTACAATCTTTTCAACTTCAACGATTTTTTCAACAATTTTCTCCACCACCTTTTCAATCACAATCGGTTCTTTCTTAACTTCTATCTTCACTTCACTCTCTTCAACCTCGACCTTCTCTGTCGGTTTTTTTTCAACTTTTGCCTTATCAGCTTCTATCTTAACTTCCGTCTTTTCTTCAGCAACCCTTCTTGCTTCCATTTCTTTCTTCAGTCTAGCCGCCCTTTTCTTTTTCAATATGGACTATTTTATCTGCAAAAAACAAACTAAAACTATAAGGATCCAACTGTTTTCTAGCTTTATTAATATACTATTCCTCATCATCAGTGTCTGCATCACTTCCTGAAGATTTAAAAATCGGTTGTCTTCTAGGACTGTTCTTAGATTTGACTGATTCTTCTCCCGAGGTTGAGTCTTCAAAGAATCAAGCAACAAATGCTTTAGAAACTGAAGGTCTTGAAGGATCATAATCATCCCAATTGAACTCTTTCGGAATCATTTCATCTTCTTGGTCTAACATACCAAAACAAGCTTTACCCTTTGATTCTTCAATAGTACGTGAGTGTGAAGATTGTTGTTGATATGGTTGTTGAGCAACCTGATGATAAATTGCTTTTCTATGATAATCTTTGTTTCTGAAAGGATCTTGTTTTCCGGTTGCTTCTCTGTTTGTACACTCTCGCTTAAAATGTCCTTTTTCTCGGCAACGAAAACAAGTAACCTTCGATTTGTCAAAACCTAGCTGTGATGTTGCAGCTTCACGAAGATCATCTCTTCCGGTGATCTGTTTGAACTTTTCTGCTCTTCTCAAAATGCTAGCTAAACACCACTTGATGTCCATCAACTCAAGTTCCTCAGAATCAATCTGGTCATAATCCTCTTTAGTGAGCATCGGATTGCCAATTCGTCCAACAACAAAGCTTTCATACGACTCTAACACAGTAACAAGTGATGCCATGTGTTGCTTCGCAATATCTGGAGAGAAATTTTGACCATTTTGAATATTTAATGTAACATTGCATTGCAAAACTTGACCCTTAAAGTTTGTTGAACTTTGTTGTTGAGAACTCGGTGTCGAGAAATTTGGTTCAAAACTTGAATAAGACGAAGAATATCCACTGCTCTGATTTGTATTGTTTGCATTTGTTCCAGAAGTACCATCAGCACTGAACGCAGTCTGAATCTTTGGACTCGGAGTGGTCTCAACTTTGCTTCCTCTATAGTATAGACTAACATCTTGTTGAGCACCCGGACTTCTCATCATAGCAGTTTTTCGAATTGATAGCTCATGTTCTTCCAATTTCTGGATAAACATACTCAAATTCATATCTTCAAATTGTCGATTATGCTTTAAAATCAACAGATATGTTCCCCATTCATTTTGTGGTAATGCATCGGCTAGCTTATCAACCCATTCATCATCTTCTTTCTTGATGTCCAATCTTTTCATTTCCATGACAAGATGACAATATCTCTCAATAATCATTCTTGTTGTTTCACCTTCAAGAGTTGTAAACATATCAAAAGATTTTTTTAGTAATGCTCGTTTATTTTTTATCATATCAGCACTACCCTTAAACTTTTTAATCAACGCTTTCCAAATTGATCTAGCAGTTCCCTCATGTTGAAGCAAGACAAAAATATCTTCTTTTACCGCTTGTTGGAGAATGCTAATCATCATTTTTTTCACTTGTGTATTTTAATTTTTCATCCGGTAAAAATTGACTTAATTATTTTTCATTTCCAAGGTCATCTTTCGGTAAAGTATAATCTTTCTCTAAAGAAACCCATGCATCAAACTTATTAGCTTGCACCCAGTTTTCAAAACGGTCTTGCCATCCTTTAAAGTCCTCAATATACATAAGCTTTGGAGGTTTTTGGAAAGTTCCTATTTCATTCTCAATACCAACAGTTTCAGCAACGGTAACTAGAGCAACTGGAGCAGTAGCAAACGCGTTGTAAAATTCATTTTCCATGTTTTGGTGAAAAGATTTACAAAATCAGAATTTCAAACGAGCTGGAAATCTCTAATCCGTAAGGGGTAAATACTTCAAACGGTTTGAGAGTTCAATTCATATGATCTGGATTCAAACCGTATGATCTGGGATTTTGACTGATCAAACCGTGCGACCTGGTGATGATAACTTCAATCCGTGCGATCTGAGACAACAATTTCACATGACCTGATCATATTTCAAGCGACCTGGATCAGATTTAAACGACCTGATTCAGCTCCGTGCGATCTGAGACGATTTCAAACGGCCTGATACACTTTTCACACGATCTGGAATGATTTCTAAACGACCTGGATGATCTTTCGAACGATCTGATATGTTTTAGGTTGATTTTGTCAATTTTGATCAAGTTTTAGGTTGAATCTGGTTCTGATTTGTTCACGGATTGTTCAAAACAGTGTTTTACGTGTTATATGTCAAAATCAGATCATTTTAACCGTAAATTTGTTGAAATTTTGAAGAAAAAGTGTAGAAAATGAGTAGAAAGAAGTTGTTTTTGAAGAAATCAAGCTGAAATGGTAAGAACTCTTCCTCCTGAGCTGTGATACCACTTGTAGGATCGAGAATCGATCAGAAGAGTTCTAGACCAAACCAAAGGCGAAATTCAATGATTTGATCTTCATTGCAGCTAGATTTACACTTAGTAGTAGATTAAATGTCGTTTGTATTGATTTCACAACGTTACACAAGCTACCGGAATCAGAATCGTTACAAATGAAATCCAAGACTTACCTATTTATAGGAGATCCAGTTCGCATGAACTAGTCCACACTATCTGGTCCAGGTCGCACGGACTGGTCACTTCGTGTGAAGTGGCTGGTTCAGACCTGTTTCCCGTTTCTCTCGTACAGCGAGTCCTGATTTATCTATTCTATTACATGACTCGATACAAGACGAAGTCAACAGACATATGCACTAACACCGTCGGATAATAACAAGGACCGCCGGACCTTGACGCCGACCGCCGAACCGAGACGCCGACCGCCGGACCGAGTTGTCGACCCGTGTCCAAAATCTAAACCCAGACTTAAATCTGAAAATAACCGAACCAAAATACATCTCGAAGCTAAACCGTTGAACCGCCTACCGTGAAATCCGTCGGACCGAGTCTCCGACCGCCGCACATGGCGGTTCTGTCGCCTGATCTGCCAACTCTCTCTCTCCCGCCTCTGTCTCTTACATCGTCTCTCTCTCTCTCTCAGTGTTACACCGCCATACGCCACCATCGATTGGTGGTGGCCGACTGTTTCCGTTCACCGGTGTTGCAAGAAGTGGCGAGGGGATCAGGGGGTATGAGGGTTGCAATATTTCAAGAGAGAAGGGGTGTTTTGTTGGAGAAAAGAGGTACAGGAGGGGAGAGTGGCCGGTGGACCGCTGAATCGGCGCTGGCTCCTCCACCTGGTTGTTGCCGGATCGACATAGAGAGAGGGGGGATCCAAAGTGTAGCAGAGGTTTGTTTTGAGTGTGTGTGTGTTTGTTTTAGTCTGAGGTTTTCAAGTTTTAGGATAAGGTAGAGAGAAAGGTGAAGTGGTTACTTGATCTGTTAAAAAATGAGGGGTTAAGTGTATTGCCACAAATATATACTAGGTTTTTTTTATTAGTGCGCTTTGGGCTTGGGCACAAGGCCCACAAGCCCATCTCGTGTAAGTGGCCCGTAATTCCCACGAGACGCGTTTTCGCAACCTGAACACTCCGTAATGTCATAAACTAAAAGTTTAGTCTTAAAAATATGAAAAATGGTGTCGGTAGTCGTTATTGGCGTGCCCGTTCGTCGGTTACGTAAAATCGCGTAATTTTCATCGTTGTTTGTTTTTAATCTGTTTTTCGATCCGGTTTCGATTACGAATATTAAAATTTTATTACGAAGCCAAATATAGTGTAAAATTTAAGTTTTAGTGGTAACATGCGTGTCCGATGTTTCTGTTTCGTTGCCGGTGCTTTTCTATAGTCGCGTTTCCGTCCCCGTTTGCGTTTTGTGACGTACGGAAGCACAATAAATTCACAAAATTAAATTCATAAATATATAGTATTTGTAGAAAATATGTATTTGTCGGCGTTTTCAGTACTTCATACGGTTTCAATTCGTTGCCATTTAACGTTTCGCGGATTCCCGCAGATCATCACACACGCACTGAAAGGTCGAATAGACGTTTCTAGGCACTCCAAAGGTCTGATTAGGTTAATCTCCATCTTAAATACTATTTATTATCTTATTAATGTTTGTTAATCGCGTAATTAGGAGCCGTAAATCACCGGTTGTCACAACATCTAATCTAATGGACTAACAAAGTCCCAACATCTGCTAGTAACCTAACCACTGTTACTATAAAAACCTTTGTCGGCTCAACATATTTTGAATATCATCTGTTGTTCTTTAACATCTGGTCGCCCATACAGACCTTTCCTTCTTCAATCTTTCATCATCAGCAGATGTTCACTTTTACCAAACTTTAACTACAATAGACCTTTTACAACTCCAAATATTGACTCTCTGTAATTTGCAGGAGCATAGATTCTTCAAAAAACTGCTATTAATGATCAAATTATGAACATTTGTTTTATCTTTGCACTCATCTGTTCACCATCAAACCAACCCTTGATACTATTAAACCTCTGTTGACTTACCAAACAGATGTTCAGACACAATTCAACATCAACATAATCTGTTCACCATCAAACCAACCCTTGATACTATTAAACCTCTCTTGGCTTACCAAACAGATGTTCAGACACAATTTAACATCAACATAATCTAAATCAAACTCAAACACTAAATAAGTAAAACTAAAATGCAACATAGATTCATAAGATTAAAATTTATTCATTTATTCATGACATTAAAAGTCCAATAATTACATAACATACTGAACAAGATTAAACTTCAAATCTAACAATAACAGCAAGAATTAAGAAACTTTAGCTTCAACTCCATCGATTGCTGAAGCTCTCGATGTATGTCCTTCAGCATCGCCATGAACTCCACGTCTCTATCACCGCAATCTATATTACTGACAACACAAAGCTCACGAATGGAAGTTGAAGGCATCCACATAAGATCTCTGGAAACCTGCTCTCTCGTGAACAGGCCAACTTTCATTCCATCAAAACATCTCTTCAGCTCTTGAAGTGTAGCCCTATCTTCATACACCTGTTCCTCGATTTGCCTGACAAAACACTGCCTTAAAACATCTGATTTTACAGAAGTGAATGACGCCATTTGAATAAACTATATTACTTGAATTTCCTGAAAGTATGATATCTTCGTAGGAAAACGTGATGAAAAACAGGTGAAGTGACTATGAGTTTATATACTGAAATATCTAACAGTGAAAACAGCAGTCTTTTAATGCAAAAACCTTTTCAAACCCAAACTTTTATGGGAAAACTGTAAAATTAAATACCAAGAAACCCAAGGGACAAAATTTCGAAGTTCAAAGAACAAAAGCAGATTATCACAATTACAATTAACTTCTTCATTTACCATGTAGACGCGTTTTTAAACTCTATAAAAGACCAATGATTACTTTTGATTCAAAACATCAACAAATTGTCCTACAAATCACTTTCTGTCAAAAATTGTTCCAAATCAGAAAAAGCAACAAAAAATCTACATGCCAAACTTCAGCTTCTACCACTGGTCAGACACCAGCGATGTTAAAACACAATTCTCGATGTGGTCACTCAAAGAAAAAAGAACAGACGAAGAACTAAACAGGAAAGTCGACATAATCAATGATAGTAATTACAACAAAACCTGGAACAGTATAGCATTGCTCGATGAAGTCCTCTACTCTCCTCCATCAGAGTTCCAAAAGAATGCAGTAGAGTTTCTAACACAACTTCTAAAACAGGATCAGAAAATCTGCAACATGCTAACTGACCCGAAATTCATAAGAGTGCATGAAATCACATGAAGAAGGGCCAGAGTCTACGAAATCCTAGCAAGTGTTAACTCTAGCATGTAATACTTTATAAATATTTCATTAAATTTCTATTTTTCTATGTAGTAGTTCATTTTAATAATATCAACATGCATCTTAACATATTCTAAAATGTCAATGTCAATGAAAACTCTCAACATCATCAACAGTTAATCAAAATAAGAAACAAACCTAAAATGCAAAGGTCTCCTCTCAACTGTTGTAGCACATCTAACTTTTCACGATATTGCATGAATCTATACTTTGTATAAAAGAATAAAATCTTACTGACGCAAGAAAAGCTGACTTTCGATTTAACGAAAATTGAACAACGCAACTCTCCCATATAGAAAGGTTGATGTGTGAATGGAAGCTTCATTGAAACGACGATGTTGGAACAATGATACTGGAACGATAACATGTAAACAGAATCAACAAACATTCGAAGAAAGAAGTATAATCAGAGATTAGCCGGCTGAATCATGAGAAATATGCATTTGAGAGAGAGAGAGATACGCTCGCAAATATGAGTGAGAGAGATCTGAATGTGGAGGCAGATTCATATATCGTATTTATAGGGATTAGAATATATCTTTTGAATTTTGAATTTTGAATGTGGAGCCAGAATTTTGAATTTAGACAGAGGAGGTTTATTGGGAACAGAGGTTTGATTATAAAATGTTGACTGTTGAGGGAGAGGTTTAGAGCAAATTTTAATTTTAAATAATTTTATATATTAGCATTTATGATGTAAAAATGACATAAGAAAAGCCTTGTTAGAAAGCCTCTACTGGCTGACACATCAGCCTTTTCTTATGTCACTCAGATTTCTCCTTTTATAGAAAGTATAGGTAGATAGATTGTTCTCAAATTTAATTTGTTTATTTAAGATATTTTGAACAAAACCAAATTATTTATCACGAATACCAAACTTTATATTAATCTATTATTTATTTTCATTAATAAAAAGAGTTATTTGAATTGATTTTATTATGTAATTTATAAATCAAATTGTCAGAACATCATGGTACCAACATTTTATCACTTAAATGGTTGTTGATTTGCTTCTTGAATAACGTGTTTTTCCACTGGATCTTCTTTTCAAGAACAATCTCCGCAATCACTTTATCCGTCGCATATTGAGTATAACCGTTAGTTTTTTAAGATATAACTTTTTTTATTATTTAGTATACAAAATTATATTTATTCAACCCGTATAATACACAGATTTTTAAAGATATAACCTTTTTGTTATTTGGTATACAATACTACATTTATTCAACCCGTATTGTTTAGTATACAAAATTACAGTTTATTCAACCAGTGTTATATACAGTGTTATAATACAGGGGTTTTAACGAGTATTACTTTTTCTATTAGTTGTATACAAAATTACATTTATTAAATATGTCTATTACACGATTACACGATTTCTTAAAAATATATTTTTTTCATGTATTTAATATAAAGTTGAATTTTTTGTTTTTTTTTAATGACAACGTTTGCTCTTACTTTATTACATCTAATATTTTAAAATATTACACGGGGTTTTATAAAAAATATAACTTCTTTTATTATTTAGCATACAAAACTACATTATTTAACCTGTGTAATATACATGTTTTTAAGATATATCTTTCATTATTTGATATATAAAATTACATTTATTCATTATAAAACAAGAGGTTCTTAAAGATATATTTTTTCTATTATTTAATATCTAAATTATCATTTGTTCAACCCATGTAATAAATGTGGTTTTTAAAGATATATAGCTTATAATTTAGTATATAAAATGACATTTATTAAATCCGTATAATACATGAGGTTCTAACTTAATATTATCTCTCCCTTTATATATATATATATATATAATATATATATATAATATATATATAATATATATTAATTCATAACATGAGGATGAATTAATATAAAAATCAGAAAAGTAAATATTTAAAAAAAATGAAGAATAGAGGATAATACAAATTCTAAAAGGCCATAACTATTTGCACACCTTGGCAGGCAATCTACACACTTAGGGTTTACATACGCTGATTAGAGACCTATACGCAACGTATATGGTTACCTTACATACGCTGCGTAAAGACCTCTACGCAGCGTATGTAAGGGGCAGGTACACGACCAGACAGTCAAACCTAGTACCATGTCAAATCAGTCTGACATACGCTGCGTATAGATCTATACGTAGCATATAGAGGTAACCCTATACGCTGCGTATAGATCTATACGCAGCGTATGACAGACTGATTTGACACTGATACGATGTTATCTAGGCACGTGAATAAATCAATACAGGGAGTAGAGAGCTATACGCTTCGTATTTCAGTAAATTTAAAAGTCTATTTATCCATGCATCTCTGTTTCCCTTCGACTTCATCTGTTCATTCTTTTCATCTTCTTCTTCTTCAATAACAATTTATACCAAAACCAAATGATTCTGTTTTTTGTTTAATATTGTTAAAATGTCATCATTTTGGAACGATAATTATTTCGGTAATCACTATTCTAACGACACACGGAGAGCAAATGATGCCAATGAGGAGGATGTTGTGTCTGGAGTCCCTGTTGATCAAAAAACACAGTTGCCAGACTTGAACGAGACTCCCACTCCATAGAGCTATACGCAGCGTATATAACATTGTAAAAATCTGATGCTTCAAACCTACCAAAATGACCCCAAAGTTTCAGATGGTTTATATACGCTGTGTAGAGAGCTCTACGCAGCGTATATAAACCTTGTTTTCTGTGTAATGATTGGTTATTAGGCACTGAAATTCATGGTTTATTTACGCACCGTATAGGTCAATACGCAGCGTAGAGGTCAATACACAGCGTAGAGGTTAACCCTATACCCTGCGTATTGACTTATACGGTGCTTAGATAAACCCTAATTTTCCTAGGGTTTGGTGTGCCAATAGGCACACCCTTCTAAAATCATGTGAAATTTTAAAATAAGTATCAAGTTTCAATAACAACAAAATAATCAAAATAAGATTCAAGTTTAAATAATAACAAAATAATCGTATATGATAACAAATTGTACCGGTTAAAAATGTTCGTATTAAAACTATTGAAACTTCAACATCGAATGACACAACTCCATATGACATGTTATTACAGGTTTAATATATGAAAAGAATAAAATACACCCTTTTCTACAATATGATCATGACAAACTAAAAAAGAGCAAACTGAAAGCGATCACTACCAATAATATATAATCATAACAAATAGATAAACTATTTAATTTATACAGTAACTTATAATCATAAATGTGATTTAAACGGTTGCCAAATTCGCCTTTAAGTTTACGAATTTACACATGTTATCCTAATTATAAACGGTCAATCGTCAAGTTTTTAATCTCTAATATTGTGTAATTTTCTTTATGATGCCTATGACATTATATTCTAGTAACATCTTAGAGGTGAGATAAGGCTTATAACAATTAGGTCATGAGTTCGATTCCACAGAGAGGTTTTCTTATATTTATTGTGTTTCCTTCTGAATTGGTTTATAGTGGAGATCGATATGATTGGGTGGTACCGCCGATAGAATGATGATACTACAATGTACCGTTAGTGATCCGAATTTGCCGTTCAAGAAAAAAAAACTTTTCTTTTATTATCTCTAAGAAAAACTGTTATACTTTAATATATTAAAGTACCGGTATCATAACAGGCCGGTACCGACCAAACAACACTGGTACCAGTACGGATATTCTTTTTTATAGGTTTTCAATCGATGTAAAACACGTGTCGATTGGTAACGATTACTATGTCAAGTGTCGGTATCTTACTTACTGGTACTTGTAATCCAATCAGAACGATAATGACTAAAGGCCCATAACGCGAAAGTGGGGAAATCCCACTAGTTATGCATATATGAATAGCAATCCAATGAACACTAGATAATAATAGCAATGCCGTATGAACAATAACTATATATAAATATTATAATATGATATAATTTTATTATTATACTTAGTTATTGACTTATTGTTAAAGGTAAATTTATTTTATCTCTAAGTATATGTGATACACACATTTAACATGTTTAATTGTTTTATTAATCTGTTTATTACTCTGTATTCGTTGATTAAAAAAACAAATGCGTAGTTGTGTTTGATTTTTTTTTCTTGTTGTTCTTGTATATATTTTACTAAAAACGGGATGTGTTTTTGCCATAGTTGTACTGTGAAGAGTGAAACGATAACGATCGGACAACAACCATAACGGTATCAGTATTATTGGATATACTTTGAATGTATATATGATTCGAAACCATTTAGTTTATTTAATTTAATTTGTTATATTTTTGTTCGATAACCACGTTCATTATCTTTTGTATAATTAAATACCGAGTGTGTTCAACTAATTTTTTCCCCAGCTGCTTCTCTAAAAACTTTGTTAAAAACAAAGTTTATTTTTCGCAAAATAGTACCACGACGAATCAAGTTGATACTAGTATAGTTATTATCGAACTGACACTTATATTCATGATTTACAATGTAAAACACAATTTTTGGACGTATCATAACTTTAAACCGAATGTTGGTACCATACCAATACGTAGACGAACCAAAGTGGTAATGACCGAATTCCAAAGCGTAATGAACCGGATAGATACTGATCAAATTCCGTCGCATTGCGCGAAGAAAGCCACAGTATTAAAAATAATATAAATCTATTGAATCTACATTGCTGGGAATAGTGATTCAGGTTACGTGGCATCATTTTATTTGCTTCTTTTTTCCCTTTTTCTTCGTTTTTGTCATTATTTATATACATTTGTTGTGTTGATAAGATGATATGTTTAAGGATTTGGCTTATTGGTTTGTTACATGGTTGCTTATGTGTGGCACGGGTTCGACTCTTTAATGTATCCTTTTTATGTGTAAGTGGTGTCACGTGCTTCTTACCTGCCACATCTATTTCTTTCATATATGTATTGTGGTTTGTCGTCACGCATGCACTCTACGTTTGGCCACCCATCTCCACCCCAAATGATCTCTGATGAAGCAATCCTCAGGACCAAGTTCATCCATCACTACTTCCTTCTTCCCTGCCATCTTACACAGGAACCCTAAACCGGTTTTTCCCAAAACAATGATGAGGCTCTCTTCTTCTGCCATCGTCGCATCTATTATCGACACATCCACCGTGGCTCTCTCCTTCCATTTCGATTCCTTCTTCCAGGCACATAAACTTTCCCCGATCAATCCTTATTTAGGGTTCTTATGGTCACTACTTGTTTGTTAAAGAAGATAAATGAAGCTATTCAGGTTGTTTTACAGGAATTGAGAGGGACAAAATGTGGGGAAAACTGTTTATAGGAGATATTTGTGCCTCCGTTGGGCAAACCTAATATTTGGTATCATTTTTTTTAGTAAATTACACTTTTCGTCCTTTATGTTTGTATCAGATTGCAATAGATGACCTTTAACTTTAATAATTACAGTCACAGTCCTTTATTTATAAAACCTATTACACTCTACGTCCTTTAAGCCTAACCAGGTTAAAATTTTCAGTTAACTATCGCATGTGCATTGCACGTGAGGGTAGATTGGTAATTTTACTCACTTATTTATCTAAAATAAATTCAAACAATAACAAATCAGATTAAAAAAAAATACAATAAAACATAAACCCATGTCTCCATCCATCCAAAACCACCTCCACTCCCACTACCACCAACCGACCACCGCCACCAGAACTGTAAACCAACTCACCTCTAACCGCCTCAATAAACACTCAAACGTTAACTTTTCCAAGAAGAAATTCATTTCTCCGGTGAGTTTATGTTCTGTTAATCAAACAATGGCGACTCAGCAATCTGTATTAGCAATAATAAGAGCTTCAAGACCAAATTTCAACAACTCAACTGACAAAATTGCGTTTGTCATTCACTCAATCTTCCTCGCATATGGCCACCGGTCCTCCGGCATTCACCGACGACGCACTCACCGCCCCTTTTAATGGTACCCTTTCTCTCCCAATCTTCCTTCATGTTTTTTTTTCTGGCAACGAGCATTACCTGAATCCTTTCGTCCGCAGCTAGATCTGAAGTTGTTGGTTCAGATCTGAAAAAGATGCATCTTTGTATCTCTCTCCTGCTCTCTCTCCCTCACGGCTCTAACCCGATGTTACAGATCTGGGATTGTCGTGGTGTTGGAAGCATGTAGTGGCGGCGATGGTGATGATGATTCCGGTGGATATTAACGGATGGATAGAGACATGGGTTTATGGCCGGAAGGCCGGTGGTATTGACCGAATGATTGTAAAATGAAATGGGTTTTTTTTTCTGAGAATGCAATGTTATTATTGTTAAATGATATTAATGATTATGCAGTGGTTGATGGTGAGAAGTTTCAAAGTAAAAGTGATTGATGATGAAGATACTCAGATGAGGGTTGGTGAAGATTTATTTTGTTTTTGTTTTATTTATAATATATTTTAATTAGATTGATAAAAAGACCAAAATTCCCTTATATAAATAGACTTAACTAAAAATTTTAACCTAGTTAGTACTAAAGGACGAAAGATGTAACGAGTTTTCGAAATAAAGGATTTTGACTGTAATTATTGAAGTTCAAGCCCATCTGTTGCAATCTGGTACAAACATAAAGGACGAAAAGTGTAATTTACCCATTTTTTTATATGTGTAAGATAAAATGTAGGATAAATTTTGATATGTGTAAGATATATGCAGGGTAAATTTTAATATGTGTAGAATAAATTCTGATGTATGCAGTGTAAATTTTGTGTATAGGATAAAATATTTTTACCCAATTAACTAAAGAGAGATAAATAATGGTACGAGTTATAAATTATTTAGTTTTTCACCATTATCCAATTTTTTCTTTGACTTATTTCTCTTATCAACTAAAATTTCTTTTCAAAGATCCCTTCCACACAAACACACACAGACACACAAACACACACGCGCGCGCACACACACACACACACACACACATATATATATATATATATATAGAAACGGGATCTAGAGTAAACGCCTTAAAGTGTGAGAACGGTGAGAACGGATCCTGGCCCATCACGTGGCAGAGGGCGCTAAATGATACGCATGGGTACGATTGTCCTTTTGTACGTTCCCTCCTTATTTCGCGTCATAAATTTGTTTCAAAGAAAACTCCAAAGATTTCGTATTAGCAGTTACCTCCTTTCCAAACTTTCTCAAATCTATGGCGTCTAACGTGGATTCTGTTCGACAAAGTAATATTTGATGACGTTTTTCATATTTGTTCCAACAAATCATTCAAGACATATACAACAGATATGGCGTTTTATTCTTTTATGCTTGTTTCATTGTTTTTTTTCATATTAATATTTCACAATCTGTTGTATGCTTTCAATGGCGTTCTTTATGTATCCATTTTTTTCGTGTTTTCATTGGTTGTTTAACAATTAGTAAGAACTGATAATTGGAGTTTTCATTATTAATTTTAATTGTCGTTTGGGATCTAATATATTTGTTATGTTTTACGATCATTGTCGTTTTACACCTGATTAGTTTTGAATATTATTGAGTAATATTTGTAAACATTAGTTATTACTATTTGTTAATTTTTGAACATCAGTTTTGTTAACTATGGCGTTTTCATTATCATGTTATATTTGTTAATTATTCTTGTTAATTATTTTTAATTATCCATCTCATAGCGTTTTGATTATCACGTTTCATTAATAGTATTAATTCATCACATTTGTTAACTTCTCAAGTAATGGTGTTTGTATTATGGCGTTTTCAAATATATGTTTATTATGTCTTGTTTATTATTCAAGTAATGGCGTTTTCATCGATAATGTTATAAGGAGACAATTACTATTTTTAATGTTGTTTTTCCGAAATTGTTTCTCACTGTGTTTTCTCAAACGAAGGTGTTTCTTCAAATGAAAGGTTTTGCCCCAAAACTGGTTTACCATTTATCATTCCTGGCGTTAGTGAAGAGACAAAGCCCAAAATGGACATGATATTCACAAGCCTCGATGATTGTTATTCAATGTACGTTACGTATGCCAAGGCTTGTGGTTTTTCAATCAGGAAAGGGACTGAAAAGATAAACGCCAAAGGTGAAATACATATTAAGTATTACCTTTGTACGAGAGCTGGGGTATATAAGGACAAGAAGGTTGATACGTTGGACCCCGATCAAAAGGAACGGATTGTGCGATCGACTTTTCAAATAGGACTGATTGTGCTGCACTGTTATGCGTAATTTTTTAGGCTAGATCATGGAAGGTCTATAAGTTTGTTGAGGAGCACAACCATGATCTTGTTGAACGTCCTGATAAGCATTTTCTCCCAACTGAACGACACCTCACTCAGATCCAGAAGCTTGTTATACACATCATGTCTAACTTGAATTTGGGTCCAGTTAAGGCGTTTAATGTTATGAAGACTTGTTTTGGCGGTTTTAAAGACGTGGGTGCAACTAAAGTTGAATTTAAGAACTACAAGAGGCAAATTAACTTGCTTATAGGGGAATACAACGCTGAGATGGTTGTGAGACATTTGGATGAAAAAAAAAACAATCACAGCCTAATTTCTCATACGATTACTTCAAAGACGATGAGGATCGTTTGAAAGGGACTTTTTGGTGTGACGATCAAGCAAAACGTAATTACCACGCGCTTGGTGATGTGATTTCGTTTGACGCCACATATCATTCCAACAAGTAATATTTATAATTCTATTTTTTTTTTGTTCTTTTGGCGTTTTCACTGGTTACATGCATTGGCGTTTTTAGAGTTTACATGCATTGGCGTTTTGTTATCGTTTCACTTTTTATTGGCGTTTTCATATGCAGATACGCTATGGTGTTTGTACCGTTCACTGGTATAGAAAATCACCACTGTAATGTTACATTTGGTGCTGCATTATCGGTGTCAGAAACTGCTGATACGTATATATGGTTGTTGAGAGTTTTTCTAAAAGTTGTTGGTTCTCAACCAAAAGTTGTTGTCACTGACCAAGATCCAGCAATGAAGAAGGCTATTTCGGCTGTATATGTTGAAACGAGGCATCGGTTATGCATGTGGCATGTGATTCATAAACTTTCTCTGAAGGTTGATTTTCTTATTTTTATGTTTGGCGTTTTAAGATAAACGACGTTTTAAAATATATAGCGTTCTGTACTTCGTTACCGTTTTTCATCTAAGTTTGTTTGTGTCTAATATATATGTTTTTTTCATGGCGTTTTCATGTTATTCATAGGTTGGTATTAGGCTATGCAATCCACCAATTTCAACGAACGTATTATGGTGTTGTGTGGACGGATATTCTTACACCCGAAGAGTTTGAATCAGGATGGGAACAGGTTATCGGAGAGTTCAATTTAGCAAATAATAATTGGTCCTCTGATATTTTTGAATTCAGGGAATCTTGGATCCCTGCATACTATAGAATGGAGGAGCTGTCGGGCCTTATGCGAACGACATCGAGGTTAGGGAGTGAGAACCAGTTTTTTGGATCCTTGCAATAGAAGCACAACGTCACACGCACCGGAAAAATGATCATGAATCTTGATACAAACACCCCTAGTTGAAAAGTAATTACCAAGTATTGGAGGGCCAAGCTGCTAACATATACATGAAAAATATGTTTTGTGACGTTCAAGCTGAGGTAATCGAAATTGCGTATTGCATAAATCAACGTTACGAAGATCAGCCCGATGGGTTTGTTAAGTTTTACATAAATGATTACCAACAGCCTTGTACATCCTTATTCGAGGTAAACAATGGTGTTTTTATTTTTTTATTTGGCGTTTTCTATATATGGTGTTTATCATATTTTTTTAAACATTTAATTTGTTTTTTATGCAGTTGTTATGTTTGTTTGATTGTCTTTTTTTTATACAAACATTCTATGCATGGCGTTATATGGAATTATTTTTGGTGTTTTCAGGTAATGTACCGTAAGTCTGATTGCACCTGAAGTTGCTCATGCAGGCATTTTGAGCAGTTTGGTTTGTTATGTAGACATATTTGTTATGTTTTGAGAAGTTTGGATATTAAGGAATTTCCAAAACAATACATTTTGAATAGATGGCGTAAAGAGGCTTCCCAAATTGCTCTTCCGAATACTCAATGAGTCATGAATATATGACCGAGCTTGATCCCGATGTGCAAAGTATGATGCGAGAAATTACTTTTTCAATGGAGTATACTTTGAACCGTTTATCTGGTAATAAGGAGGAGCTATCCTTATACAAGGATCATGTTCAATCTTATACGAAGAAGGTTCAAGATATGCAGATTGTTGCTCATCCCCCTAGTACTAGGGAAAGATTTGCGGAGATAACTGGTCAATATAAAAACGACAAGAATCTGATAAGAGTCCCTATTGGGTATAAGTCGAAAGGTTCTGGATCTCGGAAGCGTCTGAAATCCAAACAAGAGTTAGCAATCGAAAAATGAAATCAAAATCGAAACCCAGGGCCAAAGAAAGACGGTGTCAGAATTGTAAAGGCTACGGACACTACGCATCGACATGCAAAAAGGCCTTAATTAAAAGAAAATCGACATGGTCTTCGAGAGCAAGGGAAGAGTAGTTTGGCGTTTTTGTACTTTTTATTTTTCTTGAACACACACATTGGAATTTTGCGTTTTATATCTCTTATATAACATTTTTTTTTATTTTTTTTCCGATATTTTTTCTACTTCTTGTGTATAACAAACAATATAAGATCTGACGTACAAACTAAACGCCAAAAAAGAAAAAGAACACCTTTTACTAAATAAAAGTACCTTAAACCTCTAATTTGGTCATGCTAAACTCAATAATATTTTGCTGAATGAGATGCATAACATTGTTAATCCTTAGTTAAGAAAGTTGTCAAACAATATTGTCCACCCCATTCAATGATACTTTATTAATAACAAAACTGAATCTCCAAGAAATGACATTTGCATTTTTTGGTTTTTGAATGTTTTGGCGTTTATATTGAGGATAAACTCAATAAGATTTTGCTCAATGAGATGGACAATATCCCCACTTAAAGATTTTGTCCATCACATTGAGTGAAACTTTACCGAGAACAAAACTGTATCTCAAAGAAATGTCGCTTGGAATCTTTGCGTTTTGAATATTTCGGCGTTTCTAAATCTAAATTGAATGCTATTTAGTAAAAATATGGCGTTTTAGGTTTGGTGTGTTCAATGGAAGGTCTGAGACATTGTTTATATAGGATTTTTTGGCGCGTATTTTAGGCGGGTTTTTATTATAATAAATGCTAGTAATGAAGTTCCGTCGTTTCAGTTACTGTTTGTTCAGCTTTATCGTTTAAAAACAAAGTTTGACGTTTTATATCTAATGGTATTTATATTAGGATGATGAGTGCTTTGTAGGTTAAGGCTGGAATTTAATGGCGTTTTATTCATGAGTTTGGCGCTTTATGTAGAGAAGTCTAAAGACATTTTTACCCTTAATGAAGCGCGTCCACCGCACCAATCTAGTCCATAGATTGTTTTGATCTGACGATCCATAAGCTTTCTCACTGTTCTCACACTTTTCACCGTTTTCCCTAAATTCTGACCCTATATATATATATATATATATATATATATATATAGAGAGAGAGAGAGAGAGAATCATGAGAATACTACTTAAATGTGAGAAAACTAAAAGAACTACAAAAAAGCTTAAAAACACCAATTTGTTTTTTGGGTAAATTACTTTTTGAGTCCCTGTGTTTTAGTGGTTTTAACTACTTGAGTCCAAAATCAAAATGTTTAACGACTTGGGTCCCTAAAGCCACTTTTCTTAACCATTTGAGTCCAATTTTTTAACTTTGTTTGAATTTTCTATTAACTTTTCAGTAAAAGACTAAAATGCCCCTGCATATTATTATTATTATTATTATTATTATTATTATTATTATTATTATTATTATTATTATTATTATTATGTATACTATCTCTCACATACTGTCTCTGTCTTTCTTCCTCATCTCTCTCTATCCCTTCTCTCTTAACCACACGACGACCACCACCACACCACCATCACCACCACCACCCTAACGCCACCTTTACCACCATAACGCCGCCGCCACCATCACAACCCTAACGACGCCATGATCACCACCCTAACGTGGCCACCATCACCGCTGCACCACTGCCGCATCACCACCACCCTAGGACGAGAAGAAGATGGCTGGCGGTGTGATGTTTCCAGCGAGTTGAACTGATTCGAACCTTGGTTTCCGGAGGTGTGATGCTTTCCACTGTACCCCAAACCTAGGGTTCCAAATTTTGCACCGTTATTCCACAACCCTAGATCTCAGCCCTTTACTCAAAAACAATTTCCACTCAGAATGCATATAATAATACCTATGATTAGCATTGGATCAACGAGATTCAAGAACTCAAACGAGATTCTAGAAGCGTTGAACTCAAGAATTTAGGTTGATTCAAAGAGAGGAACATTGTGAGAACGAAGTGGTTGAGCTTAGAGAATTTGCAGTCAAGTTAGCAAAGTTGGCTGATGAACACGAGAAAACCATCAAGAAATTGAAAAGAGTGTAGTTAGCAAAAATTTTGGAGCTTTGTTCTTCCTTCACAAAGCCATTGATCAATCAAGTCAACACCTGAATCTGGGAGAGCCGATAAATTTTCAAGGCATGTTTATCAAATGTGATGATATTCATGAGCTTCAAGTCATCCTCAAACCTAAAGAAGAAGATGTTAAAATCAAGAAAACAGATGAACCCAACTCATCAAAGGGGATTGCCGGTCGAAAGAGAAAGCGTCCTGAAAAAATATCTGAGGTTGATGAAGATGAAGATGATGATGAATGAGATGACAATGCTGAAGAACCAACCTCTGACAAAGATAATGATGATAGTGATGATGATGCAAGAGATGATGCTAGTATGGGTTCATACTCTAAATCCAAATTCACAAAAGATAAAGAGGGTGCTGGTCCTTCAAAAACTAGGGAAGATGAATCGAACCTAATCAAAGGACTCTGGAGATAGTTGTTTTGATGTAGATGAGGAAGCCACAACATAAAATAATCCAGATACATTTTTTGAAGTAGGTGATCAAATTGAAACCGTGTATGTTAATGCTACCGGTGAAAAGTTTCTTGCTGAACAATCTAAGCTTGCTCCTAAGAAGATCTCATGGTTTAAGCACGCCAATGCAATTCCAACAACCTCTCATCAAAATATGGCAGTAAAAAAGAACAAGGAGTCAAATAAGATTCGTTCATGGTTCTATGACTTTGTTAAGGGAATGGATGTTGTGAAGAGATATGGTGTAACACCCCGAAAATATAGATTTTTATGTTATAAATTAAATGACGGCAATAGTCAAGATAAAGGAACTAGGAATAAATAACCTAGTTAGTTAGAAATCTTGAAATAATAAAACAAACATGACTAACAACAACAACAACCGTACCCAGTAAATCCCACAATTAGCAAATCTACTTATAGGGTCTGGGGAGGGTGGGATGTAGACAGACCTTTCCTCTATCCATAAGGATAGAGAGGCTGCTTCCAGAGAGACCCTCGACTCGAAAACAAATAGCAAACCAACACACCAAGTCAAAGAATATAAAAGAATATAGATATAAAAAGTCGCCCATACCAAGAAAGTGAACCGAGTGGCACAATATATTGTAAATCATGTAAAATAGCATACAACATCATTTGTGCATAAACACAAGAAGGCAATCACCGGAAAAGTCACTTAAAGAATAAGAAAAACCTACGACCCTGAAATACACCTAAGAGCTTACTGCCATATCCTCTAGAAGTCCTTAACCCTAATCCTACGCCACCACGAATTCCTATCATGGACCATGTCCTCAGAAAGATGCAACTCTAGTAAATCATGCCTGATCTGCTCATCCCATGCCAGTTTGGGTCTACCTCTTCCTCTCCTCCCCTCCACAGTAATAGTTTCCACTACTCTAACTGGTGCCGTCGTTTCCCTCCGCTTCACATGCCCAAACCATCTCAATCTCCCCTCCTTAATCTTCTCCGATATACTAGCTACTCCTAATCTTTCCCTAAAAACCACATTTCTTATCCAATCTAACCTCGTGTGTCCACACATCCACCTCAGCATCCTCATCTCTGCTACCTCCATCTTGCGCACTTGTGTCTTCTTGATAGCCCAACAGTCTGTTCCATAAAGCATAGCTGGCCTAACTGCTACCCTATAAAACAAGCATGACTAAAATACCCTTTTTAAATAACTTGGGCAAAGTTAAGGGACTAAACATGGGCAAATGGAATTAAGTTTTAATTAAATCAAATTAACTAAACAAAAACACACACACATACGTGTGTTCCTGCGATTTCAACCAGAGCCAAGAAGGAGCTCTCTAACTCAAACCCTAACAAGCATAAAATCAGCAAATTGAAGGGGTAAATCTAACACAAATCGAAATCCAAGCACAAATTCATGATCACCTTGGTGAAGGGATCATAAGGTATGCTAAATTTCATCATTTGGTTTCATCTCAAATTCTTGATGATTTGTGAAATTGAAATCTGAGCTTGATTAATTGATGTCTAGATGAAATTAGTAATGAAAACATGTCTAGGATTAAACCCTAGTCAATAACTTGCTAAATTTGTGTTTAAATTATGAAGTTCATGATAATCCATTTATTGGTTAAATGGGTTTTGTAGAAATATGATGAACATAAGAATTATGACTATCAAAAGTGGTGTTGCTTGATTTCTATAAGATGATTCTGATAATAGTATGCATGCTTGACATAATGGAATTGAAATGTACGATTATATTTGACAAAAATAACAAGTTATGAACTTGATTATAAATATGTAAAATTATACCCGTAAGGTGTTCGTTAAAACGCCTAAGAGAAGGCTAAAATGTTATATTTTGGATAAAAACGCATATATAATTGAGAAGGCAAATTATGTGATATGCGTTATGAATAAGAGTTCTAAACAGTATTTGGTTGAACTCTATACCCAAGGAATCCGGATCGTCAAGTGGACAAGCCCGTGGAGACACGCGTTTGAAAGGAGCGCTTTAAAGGTACGTAACTATTAGTTTCGTCAATTATACAAAAATGTTTAGTATTAGCTTGATAGTAATATTGCAGTGTGATAAAAAGTTTGATGTGTCATTGAAGTGATGAAGTTCACTCGATAGATCAAACGGGCCAATTTGAATATTTAGTGTATGTTGATAAGCCATAGAAGTGACGAAGTTCACTCGGCAAAACGAACAGATTGAAATAGGTGGTTAAAATGCGATTGAATTAAATAATACGGGTTTTTAAAAGAACGGTTAGAATTGTTGAGTATATTGTAGAAAATGGGTCAAAATAACGTTTGAAATAAGTTTGGTTGTCAAGGAAGTGGTGTCCTCACTCGACAACCAAACGGGTCAAAACTATTCTTTAAAAACAATAATGTATGTAGAGACTTGAAAGTCACATAATATGCTAGTGATAGAATGCTATATGCCAAGGGATTGGATACACAAAGCTGATTTTATGAACCCGTGATATCTGGTCGAGCGATTTGAAATAACTTGTAAAATTTGCATAAAGCGGCATGCTTGAAATATGGAAAAAAGAGCATTAAATTCTATTGCAGGCGTAAAACCATTTAATGGTGATGATATGCCAAAGTAGACAAACCCGGGGAATGGGTAATTAAGTCTAGAAATCAATAAAATTGAATGATGAGAAGTATGCCACATAATAAACGGGTCAAATAATCGAAAAATGGATTTGTGAACTATTCATTCATAAACCGGGTTCCGATGGGTTAAATTTGAATGATTGGATTCGTATTTTTATTACGAATGCGTAGGAAAAAGAATCGACTAAAACGGACTCCTAGATAAAAAGTTATTCAAATTTGAAGTTTGAATTTTGAGAAAAATTGGAGCTGGGCAGAAAATGCAGGTTCAGAGACGGACCTGCTGGAAAACTGTATCCCCCGCGGCACGTGGCAGGATACCTTAGTTGGGGTGCGACACGCGATAGGCGACGCGATACTCGACAGATTTAATGATATCTGTCGCGACACGCGGGAGGCACGAATTTGAAATTAAATATTTATTTTCACTGTTTATTATTGGAGCTTAATTATACTTGTTTATATATTGTCAAAACTAACATTTGAGTTGGTTTTTATGTTAGGTGTTGTAGATGATACCCCGGATGCCGATCAAGCTTATACCAAGAACCAAACACCATAATTTTCGAAGCTTCTGTGAACAATGTCTTTTGTTTAGTCAAACATGAATCATGTAACACTTTATGCTACATTATGTTTGTCATAACTAGTAAGGATGTAAAAACTCTAGGTACTTTATTGTAGTACGAACTTAAACTTAACGGAAAGTTTTTGTAAATCCGTAATTTCCTTAAAGGAAATGTGAATGTAGTATAATTATCTTGATAAAATATGTTGGGTCTTACGAGTTGGTAATCAGAGTTCAAGGTTGTTAACAAAGTGTGTTCCGTTCAAGCTTGATCAAACATCCGGTAAGAATTAGTTACTTTTGTAGATTTTATTAAATGTTAGAAAAAGAAATGTAAATTGATGTGCACGGGAAGAGCGTGTTAACACACTCGAACCCAGAAAGTGCACTAAATGAGAATGGTTAAAGCAAGTTATGAACTTGGCTAAACCGAAGCGAATAAAACATATATTATAAATGAAATGTTTAACAATTGGTATAAACATTTCAGTTTTAAGATGACGGAAAAAGGTAACAATGATGCGGTGCCGATAGTCACCGAACAAATGAAGAAGTGATTACCGAAGAGGTAGGAAAGGCAATCGAGAATAGCCTATCCGGTTTTATAGACAAGATCCAAAATACAGTACTTTCGGTAGTCGAAGAGCGGATCAAGAGGTTGGAAGATAATGCCAACCTAGCAAAGGAAAAATCCGGAGAACGGAAATGTTGCTCATACAAAGAGTTCATAGCGTGTAAACCACCAATTGAAGAGGTTGATCCGATAATATGGCAGCGATGGCTAAGCGATATCGAGGGGGTGTTTGAAAGAACCCACTGCAAAACCAATGACTTCGTAGCTTACGGTACCTGTCAGTTAAGAAGCCAAGCAAAAGATTGGTGGGACAATAAGAAAAAGGAGATTGGGAATGAAGCAAAGGGCGATGACATGGGACGAGTTTAAGGCACCATTCCTTAAACACCACAGTCCCAAGATGGTCATCAACAGAATCAAGGAGGAGTTCATCCAGTTAAGGCAAAAGGGTGAATCAATCGATAAGATCACTGGTATCTTCCTAGACAAACTGATTCCATGACGAGTTAGTGACGACCGAAGAGCAGAAAATATTACTATTACAATATGTTGAGTGTCGAATATCGGGAGCTTATGACTCCCTCGAAATACGAAACTCTCACCTAGATCATAAACACTGCTTGAGAAAGAGAGATAGAGCTGAAAAAGCAAGTCGAGCGAGGTGAACAGAGGGCACAAATGGTTAATCCAAGCCCCACAAAGAAGGCACGAACAACAGAGTCGTCTAAGAAACAGGAAGTGAAAGGAGG